>JAOTQM010000422.1:0-94288 GCA_026939265.1 Oreonectes daqikongensis
AGCTTCAGCTCTGGCATCAACTGCATCTATTAACTCAAAACATTCCACAAAACCAGTTTTTCTCGCGATCATAAATACTGATATCTGGGACTGTTTACTTCTTATGGAGTACTACCATATACTGTTGTATTTTACATTGTTGGAATTTCAGAAGGACAGGGTGCTCCGTGTTTGTTTTGCAAGTGATGTGAAGTTGTGTGGGAACCAGTAACTGGTCATCTATCACCAAGATGTGGTGACATGTACAATATGTGGATGCATTTGTTCTTTTAAAAATCTGCAAAAGTACCAATCGAGGAGTTGATAAGTGTTCTGGAGCACCATGATTTATCTGAAATGCAGGAATACCGAGATCATTAATGTTATTCCATTATTCCATCTTTGAGATTGCCCTCAAGAAATATCAATTCCTGAATGCTCTCAAAGGATTCTCAGTGCACAAGGCATTATTGTGTTGAATAGGTGGTACTGGTGTAATCTGATTTGGACTAAAGGCTAAATGCAGCCATAAGCGGCAACCATACATACTGTCATATTGAATTGTCAATCTAAATATGCGCAAAGAATATTTGCAAGTGGTTATAATGGGGCAGGACAATGAGCAAAACCACACTGCGAACATTAGGAAGATTGAATGAGAAAACACAAGTATCTCCTCATTTAAATCCAAGTGAAACTACATTTTACTTGCAAAACTTCCAAAGCAATTTCTAGTTGCGGTTGGCTATTACACACTGCTGATAAAGCTGCCAAAACCAAAAGGCTCTTAGTCTTAAATATACTTCTATATTATTTAAACACTTTATTTAAAAGAGACAATAAATATAGATACAGCACAATTTTTAAAATTGTGATGTCAAGATCTGCTATAACTACTGAAATCACGTGATTTACTATTATTAAAAAAAATTCTTTTGTTATCCTGTTTAGCTTTTTAGAAAGGTTCTGAAAAGGTCATTTAACTATTTTTGGTAAGAGTGTTGGTTCCGTTCACCTGCTCAGACATCATTCATTACAATAATCCATGACCAGCTTAAAAATTGAAAACAAAGCTGAATTTAGATTGTGTAGTTTCTACTGTACAGTCTTTCCCCTGCAGCAACTTCCTTTTTCAGACAGGAAATGAGCAGCGCACATGATTTGAAACCTTTTTTGTCTTGAAGAAATTGCTGCTTCTGCCAGGAAGGTTTTGTGTTTGATTGAGTACAGTCAAAGGTTTGGCAAGATTGTGACATCACAAAATGTTGTTGATTACACATTTTATTTAAACTAAACTAAACTAAACAAAACACATTTTTTATGCTTTCTATTATAACACAGACTGGATATGCATACATCTTTTTTGTCAATAATTTGAATGTTTTTGCCTCACAGTGATTTTAAAAGCTCATAAATGTGTAGGACAGTCATTGTGCTATTCTTTTAATGTTTATTTTTAAAACCTGTGCAGTGTTGCATCAACAACATTTTGCCTTTAGCTAGGGTCATACAGAGGTGTATAACAACTGAGATTACATAGATAAATCCAGTGTGCTGTAAAGGAAGTTAGACACGGTAAAAAACAATGTGTCAAAAAATAGATTAAAAACTTTTAGATTTTAGTAGAATCAGGGTGCTGCTGGTTACTCAGCATTACTGGAGTTTTTGTTATTATGACGGGCTGATTCACAAGTTCTCAGTTTAGTTTAAGTATTCCTGCAGTACGTGTATGCCGACTGCATCACACAGCACAGTATATTACAAAGCTAAGCATGGAGGGTCTGATTTTCATGTCCTGGAGGAATTGTTAAATTACATCCAACCAGTTATTATTAAGACCTTTAAGCAAGAGTATCCCAAAGGTAGTTGGGATATAGCTTAGAAACGGTGTTAAGGATAGATTGCTGTTAGTTATTGTTATGGGGAAATGTGCGATTTCACCTGTTTAACTAAGTATAGTGATACTGTACAGCACTATTAATATTGAAGGTGTATCAATATATTGAGTATCAGAATCGGTCTGATACTGGCCAAAAAGGCTGGGTCCGGTCCATTAGCCCAAGTGTGATGTAAGTGCGCTAAGCAACATGCTTTAAAAAGAGATATGTTGCGGTGCTGTACAGTTATGAAAACATCTGCTGTGCAGTGAAGATGACAGTATTGCCAGTGAGTGAGTGAGTGAGAGAGAAAGACAGACAGTGCGTGCGTTCTTGCACATGTGCATATGTGATGGCCTGTTTCCCCGCTGTAATACTGTTTGTATTACTTTGTTAAGAGCAAAACTTCTTCAAGAACATTATTTTACTATCAGTGTAGTTTATATGATATTTGTTTTCTTCATTCATGTTGTTTTCGTTCTCTTTGTCTCTTTAGTGTTACAGACAGAATATCATATAACTGCTACTCTGAAGAATGAGACACAGATTTTAGATTCGCTCAGCCAACCAGCGCTGGAGCAAATGTAGTCTAGCTGAATTTTCTCATAACAACTACTAGACAAAAGAGGTTAAGAGTCGTCTGAGCGAAACAGTCTGACTCATCTCTAGAATGAGAAGCACGCTTGGCAAAAACGTTTGCTCATCCGCTAAATGAATTGATTCTTGATATTATATACAGTCAGCTCCGTAAGTATTGGAACAGAGGCACATTACTTTTTATTTTAGCTGTTAACCAAAATTTATTCAAATTACAGTTATATAATGAATATTGGCTTAAAGGGACGTTGTGAATGGTTTTTTTTCTTTATCATGGAGAAGATAATGCCATCATCCACCACTTTTATCTTAAATGGACAGCCAGGATTTTTTTCTTGCTGAGCACAGCAGTTTGTTGTTTTTACCAAATTGTTGGTTTGGCCACTCTTCATGTTCGTGTATCTGTCTGATGGATTTGTTTTGTTTTTGAAACCTAACTATGGTCTGCATCACTTGCATGGAGATCTCCCTGAATTGCATGTGTGGGTTCACAGCATCAGCCTTCTCATGCCGACACCACACTTAAAATCAAGTTCAGACCTTTAACATGCTTCATTTATGAAGAAATTATTTAATGAAAAGCCAATACTTGGCCATAAACAGCTTTTGATTCAACTGTTCCATTACTTTTGATCATTTGAAAAAGGGGGAGCTACATATTAAAGAACTGTAATTCCTAAACCCTTCAGCCAATTTGGATGTGAATACACTCTAAATAAAGCTGAGAGTGTGCCCTTTAAGCCAATATTTATTATATAACTGTGTAACTTGAATACATTTTGGTAAACAGCTAAAATAAAAAATAATGTGCCTCTGTTCCAATACTTATGGAGCTGACTGTATATGATAATATAGATATTGATATTTCAGTTGAGTTGGGGTTTCTTTGGCGTGGCGGGATCGTAGAACACCTTGACGGGTCCTACAGACACTCTCACCACCCGCCGGCTGCCATTTGATAACACGTGCTGCTGTTGAACTCTGCTTGACCAGGCATCGGATCTACCCCGTGTCTTTTTATACTCTCACTCAGCGATAGTTGAGGCACTTGAATTCTGTCTAGTCCAGCGTTTAGATTATGATGGCTGCCGTGAAGGTTGTTAATGATGTGAATGTGTATGAGCGTGTCTGTAAGGCGGTTTTACCACTGTGATAACGGCAGACAGTATATTAGGGTCAAGAACTCGTGACCTGTTTTTGAAGTCGATCCATGTGTGGTGCTGTTCCAAGTTCACTTGGGATATTTTTTAGTTTATATAGAGAACGTTAAAAGCTGGTTACAGCTATAAACACGTCATCAGAAGCTTTGGCTAATGCCTGGTGTAAGTAGTGCTAGTTTTTCATATCATGTATGTTTCATATCTTATTTCCTGGCATTTGTGCGGAAGTGTCCAGTACCGTGACCTGCGGTTAGTAATCAGTAATGCAATCTTTTGATATATGCATCTTGCTGTCAGGAATCCCAGCTGTTGAAAGCCTGTATAAGCCAATGATAATATGCAGAATGGAAGGATTCCCCAAGACTCAACAGATGGTCCGATAAGCTGTTAAATTTATATTTATTATAATTAAAAAAGGAGGTTTATGTGATAAACAAGTGACTAATAACATAAATAATTTACAGATTGTAAAAAGTACATAACTCACTTTCTCAAGGTGAAATTATGTTGAGGCATTGACTTTTAAGGTGTTGATTTATTGTAGCAATGGGACAGATGTGTCATCAAGTCTACAGTTCCTGGTTGTTTTCCACCACACACACATAAACACACCTGGCATTTCACTGTACATGAGGGGTGTGTCATCACCAGAGCTTTTTTTTTTATGGGTAGATGACAAATAGACTGCACGTGTCCTAGAGTGTGACAGCAAAAATGTCGATTAGATAAATCTTATGCTATTTTATAATATAAATAAAAACAATATTAATATTATAAAATAATATATTTTATTTTAGGACACATGGTACAATTTATTTGTCAACTACCCATTTATAAATTGATAAAAAGATTTTATTTCTCTTATATACCCAGATTAGTTTTTTTATTAATAAACAATAAAACAATTCAGCTTATTTACCTGAAAGCTTATAAACAACCAAACTTTCCAAAACAAACTGATGTTCTTTTTGTTTTCCCTGAACATTTTGAAAAGTAGACGTATTTAGAAAAACAGACAATTGAAGTTAATTCAAGTAGTAGGGGAGTAAACAAAGATGTTGATGTTTGGCACACTGTTGACCTGCTGCCCACTTTTGTTTCCTGTTGTTTGAAGTTTCCTGTCACCCTATAGACTGATTTCACTCGGCTGCCATGTTTAAATCGAAAGTGAGGCAGAGGTGGGAAGAAAACCGGAAGGACAGATAGACTGCAATGGTTTAGACTACCATCGGGTGTGTGTGACATGAATAAACAAATGATGCGTTTTAAAACAACCTAGGAGTTGCTTAGTGTGCACCAATGAAACCCGTTTATGACAGCTTAAACATTCACAATTATGTGATGATACAGCTGAAGTGGTCAAGTAAAACAGCTTGTGTGACTTGCATCCTATGCTTATATTTTCACATTTAAGATCATAAATTGTTTTAATAAATCCAGGTTGGTTGTTTTCAAATTAACTGCATTTTTTAAAAATAGTTTTCAAAGTTTCGCTTTTGCAAATAATGGTTTATGAATTCGCTGCTAGATTTTTCAATTGCGCTTCCCAAGTTTTCGTTTTCGCTTCTCAAATTTACGTTCGCCTTTCTGGCTCAACCCTCACGTGAGGGCGGGACTTAAGGGCACTTTACTCTCATTGGCTAGTGAGATTTGGATTGACAGCTCCCTGACAAGGAAGTCGATACAGAAGTCAGTGCAGCTGCAGCAGATTTTAGAGAGCGATCTGCATGCTGTTTTGTATTGTTTTCAGTGTTTTTGAAGTTGGTTAGTCATGCGTCCGAGCGTCTTGCGCATCATTATTCTTCTCACCCTTAGGTAGCCTAAATTAATGTAATTCAGATAATAAAGAAAATCGCTACAAGTTTTATTCCTGCACAGTAGGCAATTCTGTCTTTATTTAACTCGTTCAATATGCGTTTTATTTTTTGTCATGTATTATTTAGTATATAGATAAAGATTATTTACTTAACCACTAACGAACCAAATGCATCATAACATTCAATAAGAAGACAAGTTACAGATTATTGGGTAGTGAGAAATTAACAGGGTAAATAAAAACATTGTTGCATACTGTACAGAAATAAAACTTTTAGCCATTTTATTATCACAGTTTACATTAATGTGAGGGTGACTTTTGTGTCCAGTTGAGGAGGAGGATGATGATGAAGCTTTGTGGCGTTCCTGCATACAGTCTTATTTTAATGCATACTCTGCATACTCTATCTTTCCTTTAAAAATCATGGTGAATATATTATGCCCCTTTCTTTACATACACAGAAAGTACACCTCATAAAATAGTATTAATACATTCAAATGACATTTATATATTTTAAACATTGCTACAACAAAACAAATTCATAAGGTGACACAATTGGAGGTCTTTAGGATGTTTTATTAATTTAGTCTGCCCCTTGCAAACAACTCTTTCAGTATGTATCAACACCTACATAAAACAGGTTAAAAACAAGCAGAAAAGAGAGACTTTAAAAATATATAAACATCTAAAGGTAGAAACAATACATGAAATTCCACCACGATTATCATCTATAAATAATAAAGATGAACTGAGAACATAACACTTTATTATACTATCTCCTCAAAACTCACTAGGCATCTCATTTTCCGGATGTTAATGTAATTATAGACTGCTGTCTTTACAGCCTCCAAACACACAGTTGTATGTGAATGGCTATGCTATCCTGTACTCGACGTTGGCTTGTTATGTGGCATGACTGAGAGAGCCTGGACGCGTGTTTCCCACTCCAAGTGCGTGTGAGTTGGCTAACCGCTGATATACTAACAAAAGAAGAAAGTAATTTAAGTACAAACACTAAAACAAAACCATACAGAGTCACAGACAACCGCATGCAGATCGCTCTTATCCGCAACACTCATTTCACTATCGACTTCCTTGTCAGGGAGCTGTCAATCCAATTCTCACTAGCCAATGAGAGTAAAGTGCCCTTAAGTCCCGCCCTCACGTGAGGGTTCAGCCAGAAAGGCGAACGTAAATTTGAGAAGCGAAAACGAAAACTTGGGAAGCGCAACTGAAAAATCTAGCAGCGAATTCATAAACCATTATTTGCAAAAGCAAAACTTTGAAAACTATTTTTAAAAAATGCAGTTAATTTGAAAACAATGTTACATCTTGCAATCGAGTTTATTGTTTTCGTTATCAGTGTTTTTTTTCTTTCTCATTGTATATTTTTGTTCGTATTTTAAAAGTTTGCGTTCATTTTTATTGGCACAAATCTAATCCCATACTATTGCACCCCTACTGTGTATTGTGTCTATGGTCTATTTCTTTTTTTGATTCTTTGGTTTTTAAAAGACACACAAACGGAAAAGACCAATCTTTGATGTGATTCCAACCTAAGAGGATGGCAGTGCTCACCAAATGTGTTACAAGTTTTTAAAATCTCCCACAGTCTCTATCGTCTCTTTTAATAAGCAAACTATATGGTCAAATTCTAAGCTGATTCCAAAATGAGTTTATAATGATGATAGGTCAAGGTTTGCATCATCTCAGATGCACCCAGACATGGACTGTTTTTAAATAGTTTATATGTATACATTGGTACTCATCATTTCTCTCTCTTCTCCTCTTTAGCTCCACATTTTATGTACAGGATAGTGGGAGACCGCTCATGTTTCAGCCACCCTTGCTGGAGTTTGGACCACAGTAAGAAGTCTTCACTTAAACTTTTATACGTTTGACCCTAAAACAGCAGCGCAGACCAAATCCATCATGTTATTTGTGCATTGTCCACGTGTTTAGCTGTTACATAAACGCAATGACATTGATTTACCTTTTCAACTAAATCATGCCACCTGACAGTTATAGACAATAGTTATATCAACCCAATCTTTCCATAAAGTTAATCTCAGAAACTTACATTGTAATGATGACACAATAGTAAACCAACGTTTGCCAAATTCATTACAACAAAATGGTTCAGACAGGCCAACTACCTAAAATTGCTTTTCTATCAATCGATCTTCCTAAATATTACACACAGCACCTGTAAGGCAGCAATTGTTTTTACAGTGTTCATTTCTATTCATGTTGTGATATGCCTTTTATGTTCAAATTTGTATTAAATTTGAATAGGACAATGGTTTTCAGTTCTTGTTCCTATTCAAGGCAATTGGCTGAGCGAAAATATCAAACTTGCTACATGTTGTCAGAGGAACGGTTTATACCCACCTGCATGTAATAGCTCCCAACAACTGTGTAACTAAATATTTTTAGTTTAATTATTTTCTTTGCCTCATAAGCTTATATTATACTGCGCTTGCACAAGTTTTGTTTGTTTGTTTGTTTGTTTTTACTAACTGAGGTATAAGTTTATTTGCTTATGAACCACATGCCACGGATATTGTGCATAACACTTGAGCAGTTAAACTTACAGTATATCTTATAGAAGAACATCATCATGTGGTTTTAGAATGTCTGTTCTGTTTTAAAGCTTAAGGTCGCTTCCTCTGCAGACAGGATGACCAAATATGGCTTGGTTTTATGGCTTTGCAATCCTTTGGGTCTGAGCAAGATACTGTATATGTAGAGTTTGCTTATGTGATAAACACTTTTAGGCCTGGTTTCACAGACAAGGCTCAAGGCTAGTCTTTGACTAAAATGAATGTTTGAGCTGTCTTAATTGAAAACAGCAAATCACAACTCGCTATATATTGTTTTAAAAAAGATCAGTGCAGTGATAGGATTACTTGGAAAATATTTGTAATGCACATACGTTTCTCACGCTTGTTTTTGCGCCATAAAATAAAAATGATAATGTACTCTTAAGCCATTCCAAACCCATATAATATCTGCAGAATAAATAGTTTCAAAGGTTACAATGGCATTTTGTTGTACTATTACTAATTTGCATATTTATAAGGTCAGTATTGATTAAATGAGTACAGTTTGTGACAGGCAGGTGATCCGTTTTAACTGCTAATACTGTAAAAATGTCACCACGTAAATCCACTTTAAGTCATAAGTTCAACATAGAAGGGTAAAAACAATAATGTTTTTTGGTCATCACTCAATTCCGTGCATTTGACATCATGCATTTAAAATTTTCAGTTGCTTTTTAAATTTCTTTGTTCTATTAAACACAAAATAAGATATTTTGAAGAATGTAGGAAATGTAGTAAACACTTCTAGGGCACTTTTAACTACGATTGTAATTTTTCCTACTATGGTGGGGCATTTTTTTCTTTCTTTTGCACTTCTGAGCTCAGGGTTTATGACCCTGGTTTGAAACTGAACAGCGCGTGAAATTTTCTGCGACTGTACAGATTGAAAAGGTGAAAACTGTTACGCAATGGTTTTTGACATCATCTGTGTCCACAGTCCATTATTGTAAGTCTAAACCAATAGAGTAACTGGAGTTGTTTTAAAAATTCACACGTCTTTTCATGCTGGCCACGGGAACATTGCGATATAAAGAGCCGAGCTGCTAAGCTTTCTGTGGTTGGAATCGACTTTGAAAGGTCAACTGAAGTCTTTTAATAGGCGAATGCGCTGCAGCCCTGTGTGGCTTTGAATAACATTTACTTTCATCTTTGCACAAGTGGTGTAACTGCGTGCGCTATAGAAGACACACATAAATGGTCTCATTTTGAGCATGTTTATACTTCAAGACAACATTCTACAGAATGCCACTCATTTAGAGCAAGTTTCCCCTTTCACACACTGTGTAATAATAGAGTTCATTGTTACATGCCTCAACAGAAACATTTATACAAATGTTTTTTAACTGCTAATCTGTCTTTTTTGCAGGCCTGTGGGACTGCCAAGAGCTGAAACCATATATATCCACAATCCCAGCCAGGAGCTCCCTGTCTCTCTGCTCTCTGTGTTTACATCCAGCAGACATTTTCACATGCCTGCCTTCCACAGAAGGGTATGTGCTTGCCTCATTTAACATTTGGTGTACTTTTTGCACACACACACGCACACACACACACACCCACACACACACACACACACACATATCAGTGTAATACAGCGTCTGTTGGAGCTAAATGACCATTTCCTGTTGTGGTAAGAGTTTGCTGTCTTTGTCATTACAGGTGATTCCACCCAGAGGGAGAACAGCTTTTAAAATCATTTTCCTCCCCACAGTGGAGGGCAATGAAGAAATCTCATTATTTATTAACACATCAACCCATGGGGTGATATCATACCAGGCAAGTTCTTTAAGCCGTTTAAAGGTGAAGCGTGTAATTTCTGTGAAATTGGCAACAGTAAACGGATTTTCAATCTGTCTGTTTGAGCTGCACAACAAAACATTGACTAAAATAATGATGCGAGTTTGGAGCGGGACTGTCTGTACCCGACTAACTGCAGATGGAGGCATTCTGCCCTGATGAAGGCGCATATAATTGCCCTTTAAATATTTATTACCCAGAGAATTATAGCAAGTGGGGGGTGTTTGTAAAGAATTATTACTTTTGCATTTGTTTGATGCTTCTTTGGGAGCAGAAATTACATGACCTTTAAAAAGTTGTGTTTGTGCAGTCTGTTTATTTTTCACTTTATACAATTATTTTAAGGAAATGTCTTATATAGGTATGCTTTTGAGGAAAAAAATCAGTTAATTTAGAATCACTTGAGATTAGGGCTGTCAAATGATTAATCGTGATTAATCGCATCCAGAATAAAAGTTTGTGTTTACATAATATATGTCTGTTTAATGTGCATATTCATTTTGTATTCATAAAAACATACACATACATGTAGGCCTATATTTAGGAAATATTTCGATGTATTTATTTATATTTACCAGTAGTGGAAATTACATTTAAATGTTTATTAATTTTAATGTTTTATATTTTTCTTAAATATATGCATTTATGTATATGTTTTTATGAATAAAAAATGTATATGCACAGATATATTATGTAAACACAAACTTTTGTTCTGGGTGCGATTAATCGCGATTAATCATTTGACAGCCCTACTTGAGATGAAGGACTCCAATCATAACAATTGTCTAATAAAAGCTGTTTTATTTTACATGGTGCTAGTAGCCTCATATGAGCTGTTTCACATGATAGTTTTTCGCTCACAAATTGATCACGTCATAGCAATCTGATGGCTAGCGCTTACTTGCTGTATGCTAATGTGCAGTAAAAGGGAATGTCGCAATAAAATTTATATTCATGACCCAAATCACTGGGGAACAGTTTGTGAACAGAGAGAAGTCAAAGTCAACTGCCTGACATAATGCGGACAATAGAGACAAACAGTTGACAAAAATGCATTTGAATGTTTCTAACTGTTGCAAAAGAAGGTTTCATGCCTAATTATTATCCACCTAATTCCGACGGCCCATGACGCTTTGTGCGAAATACGGGCGAAACTACCGGTTCAATGTAAATGATGGCGGATTTGCCGCATTTCAAGTCATTCGTGTATAGCAGAATGTGAACTTACACACTGAACCAAAACTACATCAGTATGTCCACTACTTAATAGAGGAATGGGATGATGATTTATAACTTGGCGGCTGATATTTAGCAACTTTAGTGATGCATGTTGTTTTGATAGTAAACCAATGAGTCAATTTGAAACTTATGAAGGGTTTTCAATATGATGTCGATTGTGTGCTATTTAAAGTCTTATTTATTTTTTTTGTATTTAAAAGCCAACTGCCATGTGCACAGAACATAAAGCTGCTGAATCGTCAGATGGCCATTAATCTGATAAACATTATAGGCTACTAAAGATAACATGCAAAAGCTGCCTTTTTACAATTTTAAGCATTCTCTCTACGTTTTGCTCATAAGACGAAGAAATACTTAAATCAAATACTTACAACAGTATTACAATTCAAAATATGAATCACAGTCTCATTTTCTGTCATTAGAATAAGTTATTGAACGCTGCAATACACTACTTCCGCCATTTCACATAATCATTTCTACAGTAGTGCCCCCGAGAATAAGGTAGATACTGAATGATAGAAATGTTTAATTTATTAAAGAATTCAACCAGAAATGAACACTTACTCACCCTCTTGTCATTTCAAACTTGCAAACCTGATTTCTTTCTTCCATAGAACACAAAAGGAGAAATTTTCAAAATATCTTCTTTTGTGTTTTGCAGAAGAAAGTCAGTCATACAGGTTTGAAATGTTTTTCATTTTTGGTGAACTATACCTTTTGGTGGCTTACGGTTTGTTTTTAAACTTTCCATTGGCATTTAAAGCTGGCAAATACATGGTTGATTTAAATTAACCTAAAACTGTCTGTTTGACCCAACCTTGAGTTGAAACAACCCAGCATTGGTTAATTGAAACCCAGCTGTTGTGTTTGTTTATATTTATCTAAATATTGGTTAAAACAACCCAGTCAGACTGTAGTGACGTATATTTGTAAAAGTCTAAGAAGATTATTAATGTGTATTATAATAACAAATGGTTTATTATAACTAATTTGACTGAATCAACCATCTGCCCTAACATGTCACATTGAGCCATGTTCAAAATGTAGGCCAGGGATGAATGCTAAAAAAGCTTGATGATACAGAACATTCTGGTATGACCAGAATGACAGTATGATTTTACCATATTAATGTGGTACTGTGTTATCAAACATATTCACCATAGTAAAATGACCAGCTGAGCAATCTGCACTCTGGCATCTTGTTAACATTTGGCTCAAGCAAGCAGGTCACATAGCAAATGTCTTTCATACTGATGATGTTTTATATGAAATTTCTAGTCACATATTGAAATGTGTTTAACCCTGGTTTGTAGTATAAATTATCATCTATAATATGAATAAATGTACATATGATGTCTTACAGGTTTTTGGGGTTGGAGTCCATGAGGGATCTGTCAAGGACGTCCACAAAAAAGACAGCATTCTAATATTTCCTCACATACAAAGCATTAAGCTAACACAAACTCAGGTACTGTCTGCATTATGCATTTCACTACATTAAGCTATATTATTGTGCACTCTTGGTAATAATTTACCATTCTTTGTGCTACATGACATATGAGATTCAGCAACAGCTGAGTGATTCACATTACTGTTACTGCCATAGCTATCAACACTCACACATACATACTCAGATTATTGTACACATTCACACAGATATACACAGGGAGAGATATGCATATAAGAAATAATGACAGGTATGCTGGCGCAACCCCAGCTGACAACACTCCTTGTTGTTTTATTTTGATATTTTTTATTTATTGCCTGCATAAATGTGTTTGCTCACCTTGATATTAAACTACTTTGCATGTGAGAATATTCAAACGAGGAATATAAAAGGGACAAAAATACAGTAGTACTTGAGCAACAGATGTAAAACTATAGAGAGTTACCAGACTGACATCTCAAGACCCACTGTATGTTTCCGCTCTTTACACTAATAGTGGGGATGAGGCCCGTCTGAGAAATTTTGTAGGTGATGTAGCCTGTTTTATCTCATATGGATGTTCTGCTGGGGCTTGTCTTCCATAAACAAGTTTAAATATAGATGCTGGTCTGTTTTAGCGGCCACATTCAAATTGAGCTCTGAACTGTTTGGATAAAGCCACTTCAGTGAACTTTAGGGTGTGTCTGTATCTCACTCTCTTCAGTTCTTCAAACGCTTTTACATTCACACTGCTGTTAGTGTATGATGCCTAGTGTGTTAAAATCGGTTATTGAACTTCTTCATCTGAGTAATTCAGAGGCCTTTTGAATGTATTGCATTATTGATGTTGCCTGAAGTTGTAAATGAAAGATAACATTCCTGATAGAGATCTCATGATATTAATCCAAATGCTGCCCAGGTCACTGAAGATGCCCTAAATGCCTCATTCACAATTACACACTTTCTATTTTCCCTTTTGATATTGACCCGTCAAATATTCTTAAAGTATTGCTCACTTGTAAGTTAGTTCGAATAAAAGCATCGGCTGAAAAAATGTCAATGTCATCTTTTTGATCTGCTATAGTCTTCAGAGCTGATGAATTTGAATATTGTTTTTATTTTGTGTCTCTGCAGGAAGATGCTTCTAATATAACAACATTAGGTCTACTGCTTGACTGCAGTTTACCAAAAATGTTCTACAATCAGCCCCAGGTATGACTGAAATTCATTACACTTATTCAGTACAAAGCATGTATCATAGGGTACTTTGACCTTGTTCTTTCTTCTGTAATTATATGTCTTGAAATCTAGTCTAAGGTATACAAGTTAGCTGGTGATTTAAGAGTGAGACAGGGCAGGTCTTGTCAGTGGAAGGTTTTGCATTCCTTTGATTTGTGCGTATGGGTGTGTTGCATGTTGATGACATTTTTTGCTTACGGTTTTTACACTGCTCCCTCTCTGTCTACTCTCTTGCAGGGTTGGTGTTTAGTATCTGAGGAGGGCAGAATCACACTTCAGATCAGTCTATCTGACAAAGGGGAAAAGCCTAATCACCTTGATAAACTCAAGCCGTATGTGCTGGAGAATTTTTGGTGCTGCTAGTCTTCCCGCCACCAGGAGATGCTGTTTGTATGTTAATTTGTACATTTACCAGTATATTTTGTAATATATATATATATATATATATACAAAATAAAAAAGTGATGCATGTAGGGATGCAGCGATTACCGAATTTCATTATTAACCGCGCTTAAAAATGTCACGGTTAATTAATCGTAAAGGCTCCGTTACACCGTGCATTTCTGTTGCACGGAACAAAACTGTAGCAACTAGCACAAAACAAAAAAACAAACAAAGCTGCATTAAGTTACCCGAGTCGCGCGTCGGATGAGCGCCGCAGACGGCGCACAGGACGCGTACATTCTGTATGCACAAGCTCAAATGCAAGCTGGACCAATGTAACTTATTATTGTGTTATTTTTATTTAACAATAACTGGGCTTTGAACGTTATTTAGCGATTAGGTCCATTATTGTTTGCTATGAACAAAAATAGCGGGGAAACAAAATGCATGTGATCACACGCAGTAGCTCTTAAAGGGATTGCAGCATAATAAACATATCTGTTTTAATGCTCATCAAACAACAAAAAACGAAGACAAAAAAAACTGTTTAAAAATGACTGATTAAATTGTATAACTTTAAGGCTTTTATCCATATTTAATTTATACTGTAAAGACTATGAAGTGTTATTTTACATTTGATTACTTTATTCAGTTTCCTTACCTGATAATCACAGACCAACCTAAAACATCTGAAAAGCACTGTTTATTTCATTTGTGTGTTTGCTTTATTACAAATATAAAATACATAAAAGTTCTGTTAGTTAATTTTTATGGTATTATAACCTTATTTATTTAGATTACATGGGTAAAAAACAAACTACTAACAAGACAATAATATTTATTTTTTGTGGTAGGGCAAGTAAAAATTTTGGCAAGGCCAGTACAAATGTAGAAATTAATGAATGTAGAATAATCGTGATTATTTCTCAGACAATAATCGTGCCAACAAAATCTATAATCGTTGCATCCCTAGATGCATGTAGGTTTCAGGTTTTCTTTTGTTGCTTTTCTCTTACTACACATAGACATAAAAATTTACTCTGGCTCCAGTAAAACAATGTAAGACTACCCTTTTGGACATTTTATTTTGCCACCAGCTCGCATTCTGTTTGGATTGATTCATGGCACACATGCCCTACTTGAGATTGTGTAAATGAACCCCAAAGATGCAAAAAGTACTAAATATTAAAGACTTGTTACAGAGTTGTTTTAGATTGGGAAATAATTGTTCATAATTCACTTTGAATAACATACTGGGTCTTTGTTGGCACTGTTTGAAATCTTCCTTTTTCCAAACTGAGGTTATTCTAAAGACTTTAGTGTATAGACAAACGCTTCAGTGTATAGACATTGAAGCGTACCAAAAGATTTGTAAATTGTTATAGTAGTAGTAGTAGTAGTACCTTAAAATGAAAATGAAAAGCGTGCACTTTTAACTTACAGTACCGTGTTTGTCACGAACGGTGATCCGATTAACCTCTGATCTTATTACAAGTTGGTGAAATTGAGCGCAGAGAAGCCTAAGTACAAGAAGTCTAATCTTAAAATTTTCTACAAACTGATTTAGAATGGATTGGGTTAGTAGGTTTATTGTCTTTGGTGAAACAAGACTCACTGTAATTTATCTAAATGCAGTGAATTTGAGTATTAATGCTTTATGAATCTGAACACGTGCATACGGTTTGCTTTCAAAATTAACCTTAATTACACATTTCCAAAAATGTTACGATATAATACCATCTTTGTACTACACTGGTGGATTACACCAAAAATATGTCACTGGGAAACAAATATGTTACTTACCAGTTTTTGGTTGCCCTAACCTGGATTTGAAACTGTTTGAATGCAGCTCCTGAGTCACCATCACCACCGCCCCAACATGTCTTGTTTTTCTTGGCATTACTACGCCACCCTGTGGTTCCATACTGTTTTTCTTTTTTGAGTTTGTGTTTGAACTGCCCTATAAACTGGACACATTCCTTATTTTTTATTTTTAAATCCACAGCAGATCCAAGAATAGGAGTGTACATGTTGAACTCAGGGGTTAAAAAGCTCTTTGTAAAGGTATGTATTCAGAAATGGATTGATTCTTTTGATTTTATTTCTGTATTTTGTTTGCGTTGGAGGCCCACTGATCTCGCATGACATATCATGTTTTTGTTTTCAAGGAAATCCAGCTCCTGTCCAGAACAGACAGCAGTGTAGCACTAAATGAGAAGCTGCTCCAGCCTTCAGCTGCTAACTTCACACAAGTGGCCTCACTCTTCTGTAGAAGTCAGTTCTTTTTTGTCAACTTAACATTCACAGGTATATTTTAAATGTCAAGCTCGTAATAAAATTTTATTACGTTTCAGAGTCTTTGTCAGCAAAAAATAAAAGGTGTTCCGGTCAGTACGGCCTGCAGATATCAGCTGACAGAACAGTGAATGTATATCCATTGTTGGATGTCACACACAGGTAAAGATTTTAGTATAAACAGATATGGTAAATTCTTGCCTGAACATAAAAAAGTTGAATCACATTTGAGTAACAAAAATTGGTTTTGGTTTAACAAGGTAGGTACAGTGCTAACATTGCCAAGGTTGATGGTAAAGTAAATAAGCTGTTTGCCTGATTTTTATTTTATTTTTTATGATAAAGTCTTTTTGTTTCTATCATTGTGTGATTTAGACGGTGGGACTATGAGCTGAGCTTTTTGGTTCAGGTCAGACAGAATCAGCGCGGCTCAGAGTATGTGGAGCTGTGGCTGTCCAACCCTCTTCTCATCACCTTTAGAATCACTAACATCTCCCTCTCCCAGCACAAGCACAAACTCTTCAAGGTAATTCTCACCTGACATTCAAACAGTGACCACATGTCTGTAGAGCAGAAGTTATGGGTCGCAGAATGCTTCATTCATTCATAGTTTCAGTTTCTTGCTTTAATAAATAGTTTGTGATTTTCTTATCTTGTTATACAAGAAATGATATACAAAGCTAATAACATATAGGAACACTAGGACACAGACTGGATAAAGAAATTGTGCATGTACAGTATAGGAGTGCTGCTATCATCAACCAAAACTAGTTGACAAAGAGCTGCTGTGCCAGCTAGTGGCAGAACTCATTATTTACTTCAGATTTAAAAATGACATAAAAACACACATTTAACAAACAAACACTAACAAAATATACATTATTAATATACATAATTACCATATTATATATATACATAATATCCAAAAGATTATTTTCAAGGTATGTTTTGTTATGCTTTAAAATCACTTTAACAGTAGTTTTGAGCACTTTTTTTTAAGGTTTTTATTACATTTTTAAAAAAGATATATTTATATATTTTTTTAGATGGTTAATTTTACAAAGTCCTTGGACATGAAGCCTGGTTGCTGGAAGCTTCTGTCTCTTCAGCTGCTCAACAAATCTTTACCCATCAATGTCAGGACCACAGTTACCCTGACAACAAGTGTGGGGCTTCCACTGGAGCTTCACCTCCAGACGTTCTCCGCTGCCACAAAGGTAAAGCTCTCTTAGATAGATGACTTAAGTGAAGTGTCTTCAACCAACAAGTCTTATTTTAATGACTGAATTGCACATGACAGGCTTTAATTCTGTACATTAATAAGAATTTTTATAGTCTAAATTGTCATAAAGAACCAAACAGTGACTTGCATTGACTTCATGGACCATTTGTACCCAGCAATGTCGAAAAACCCCTATTTTTTCATGAAAAGTATTGTTTCTTTTACATTTTTTGTTAATGTGCAGCTTGTATACATTTCTGTTTAATAAGAACAGGCTGAGTAAGATACAAATAGCCTGATATAAAGTGCACCGCTTGCTCAGATCTGATGATAAAATTTTAGTTGATGCTGTTTCTTTTACTATATCCACTTAGACTTTTGATTTTAAATGTTTTATATTTTAAATGCCTTAAAAACAAACTTAAAGAAATAAACTGTTTATTTTTTTTCTCAGCAGGAAGTTATGTTTGAATCAAACCAGGAGTGTGAACGGATCTGTCCTCTACGTATGTCCAGAGCAGGTGTGACACATGCAGCCAGACACATTTAAGCATTTATTCTACACTATAGACATGTGTAACTAACTACACCTTGCTGTGTATGAG
Organism: Oreonectes daqikongensis; assembly: GCA_026939265.1. Lineage (NCBI taxonomy): Eukaryota > Metazoa > Chordata > Actinopteri > Cypriniformes > Nemacheilidae > Oreonectes > Oreonectes daqikongensis. Next base: position 18,240 of record JAOTQM010000422.1, read on the forward strand.
TTTGCTTACAGTAAATGTTGTTATCATATGTGTAGGGCGTGCAGAGTGGCAGCAATCCCTTCTCCCAGAATCCTCCTCTTCTCTCTGGCGGGTGGACAGCAGCTTGGCCACTGCACTGTGCAGTCGTTGGCACTGTAGCAAAGAGCTCTCCTGCAGGTAAACGTGCAATATATACGTTTGTAATACTGATTTTGTGGTATTCAAAGAGAGAGAGAGAGAGAGAGAGAGAGAGAGAGAGAGAGATTCAAATATGTAGACAATGTAAATGTAAAATTCTTTATATAAAGAGATGCGTGTGTGTGTGTGTGTGTGTGTGTGTGTGTGTGTGTGTGTGTGTGTGTGTGTGTGTGTGTGTGTGTGTGTGTGTGTGTGTGTGTAGATGGCCCAGATTCCCTGCAGATTCTTCACCTCTAGACTTTGAGGCCACACCTGTCAATGAGAGTAAGGTACGTCAGTTGCACACGATCCTTTGAATGGATCGAAGATGGCTTTACCATTACCGGCATTTCCACTGACGGACCAAGTGCATGCTAGTGTGTGCCAGGGCCAGTTGTCATGCCTGCTCTGTATTCAACAAAACAAAATTGATGCTTCATGGGAAACTTTTGTAAGGATTTTCTTACAGACACCTTGTGCTTCTGAGATGCAGATAAGGTCCTATTTAGGTTTAGATTCTAAACCAATAACTTCCTAAAAGATAAACAAGAACCTATTCGCATATCAGAACATTTAAATAGGTGTACATAACAAATAAACAAAGAATAATGCATCATAAACTTTGTCAAAACTTTAGTAATAACCTGTTTATTGATTTGATGCAACTTGTAAATATTTTGGTTAAAATGAACCAAAAAAAAAAAAATTTGTGAGCAAGTAAATAAACAAACAATGTTAAAAAGTAACAATGTTACTAAGTAACTTTCACAACCATTGTCAAACAATGATTGTGAGAGTAGGCCTGTCGCAATAATCAATTTATCGACTTATCGCACGATATAGAAACACAACGTCGATTTTGGTGATGCATTAAATCGCCATTGTGTTTATGCATTTGTTTAGGCCTACATAAATTAATAAAATTACCATTTTATCCGATCGCACGGTCTCTGTTAGTACTGCCCTGTTTCTTTGTATCAAAAGCTCTTGCGCACACAAGATAAAGAGACGTGTGTTTTTCATTGCTCAATTAGGTAAGTGTATTTTAAACGGCCACATTATGATATCCAATTGTGCTGCCATCTCCAAAGTTCACATATGAAGGGCTCTTCTTACCCTAAACTTCATCATAACGGCTTGTAATGTAAATCAACCAATTTTAATTTGTTCTGTAAAAGGGTGCACTTGCAATATTATATTATTACTTAATCAGTGGCATAAAATGACAATAATATCGACTATCTTTTTATAATATTGCATCTATTTCTGATGCACTTAATCGCCAAATAAAAAGTTGCTATCGCGACAGGCCTAGGTGAGAGGAAGAGTTCTTTCCACTAATGGATATGTGATATGACAAATTATTATAATAAACCCATCTGTTGAAGTAAATCATGTCAGACAGATATAATGCTAGTTTTAATTTTGATTTTGACCTGTGTTTACTAGGGCTGTCAAAAGATTAATCGCGATTAATCGCATTCAGAATAAAAGTTTGTGTTTACATAATAGATGTCTGTTTACTGTGCATATTAATTTTGTATTTATATTATATTTAGGAAATATTTAGATGTATTTATTTATATTTACCAATAATTGAAATTATATTTAAATGTTTTAATTTAATTTAATTTTTATATTTTTCATAAATATATACATGTATGGGTTTGTTTTTATAAATACAAAATTAATATGCACAGTACACAGACATATATTATGAAAACACAAACTTTTATTCTGGATGCGATTAATTGCGATTAATCATTTGACTGCCCTAGTGTTTACCTTACTACATTGCACTATAATGTCACTTGACACTTAAAATTGCAGTGTCAATGGTGAAACAAAATATTGTGCATCCCTTATGTTGTTGTTGTTGTTGTGTGCAGGTTAAAAATTTTACTCTGAAAAACCCAACGGGTTCAGTGGTGTCTGTGGAGATCAGAACCCTTTCTTCATATCCAGCTCCACTTGAAGCCCTTGATATGTTGACCAAATGGTATATTCTCTCTCTCTCTCACACACACACGCACACACATGCACACTTACTTTCTCACTAGAATGATCTAGATTTTTCTGTCACCAAAGCCTTATAAGCTGTTTCCATCCAAACGTGATGCAAATCTTTTCAAAGTTCTCAAAAACAGAAAAAAAAATCCGAAATAGGTGCGTTTCCATTAAATTCCTAGAGCAAATAAAGGTTGTATTGGTAAACTAGTAACCAACAGTAAATAAAGCACTTGACAGCAGAAAATGGAAACAGCCTTGCAACTTGTTGCGATTGGGCAAGTTATATATTTGCTAGCAGTGCAACTTGTGTTCACCAAAGGCAATGTTATGCGCAGAAAGAGAAATGCTGAATTCCTGATGAGGGCAATAGCAGCAAGGGCATTGCAGCGACGTCGAGTCCCGTACATATGGGAAAGACATCCTGACGTGCAGGATTTTTGGGAGGTCGTAGTGAACTCGCATTTCACACCCTCTGCTCCGGTGCCATGGTTTACCGTTCGCTACGTCAGAATTTATTCGGCAAATGCGTTTCCACCTCCCATTATTCGCATTAACTCTTTCTCGCAAAAATGAAAAACCATCTCAAGCGAGAGTAAAAACTTTTTTGCGAATTAAGGGTTTTTAATTTGAAATTCTGCGTTTCCATCTCTCGTTCTGATGCGAAACTTCAAAATGCGAATAAAACCAGGATGATGGAAACACGACTATAGAATACCTAATACAATATGAACACCTTTGATTAATAACTATAAGCTTTTGTGTGCAATAAAAGTCTCATTAATACCTAGACATGTATTTATTTCTAATGTTAATAAGACCTAACATATCTGTTCCAGGTTTAATATTAGCCCACTTGCGGTGAATATCACTACAGCAGAATTTTCCCTGTTGGCTGGTAACCATAAGGTGAGGTCATGTACTGCGAATTACTCTATTAATAAGCGTTGATTATGATTTTGTGCTGATAATAAGAGCTACATGATCACTCATGTGTTGTATGGTGTATTGTAAATGTGCTGTATTTAGTTACCATAACCGTAACCATACTGTATGAAACAGGAGAGTGAAAGAGGCAACGTGCTGAGGTTTCTCCTTCAACCGTGGGAGTCGAGAACTGTTTCAGTGGCTTTTCAACCCACAGAACACAAACCTGTTACCTCATTGCTTCTGATCAGGTATTTTACTAACCTGGATCTTCTAGCTTATTGTTGAATCTAAAGGCAGTACTGCAGTCATTGGTTAAAACGTGTGAGAATGTTGTGTATGTAGTAAATTATGTCATACAACTCGAAATGTGAAAAAATGTTTTTCAGTTGGCAGTAAGCTTGGTGTTGATATTACTTTTGCCAAATAGTATCATGTGCCAGTTATTACCGAAAAGTAATTGTGCCTATATATTTTTAACAGGAACAACCTGACAGTGTTCGACATGGTTCTGGTTAAAGGGTTTGGAGCCAAAGAGCTCCTGAGGATGGGGGGGAAACTCCCTGGTCCTGCAGCCTCACTGCGCTTTAATGTGCCCCAGTCCACTCTCATGGAGTGCAGAGATGGTAAGAGAGCTTCTGATCGACCCCACAAACTCTGTACAGTATAGATGATAGAATATTGTGTTTGTAAATAGCCATACATTAAAGGGATAATTAATCAAAAAATGGTAATTCTGTCATAATTTACTCACCCTCGAGTTGTTCCAAACTTGTAGAAATTTCATTGTTCTGCTAAAGACAAAGAAAGATATTAGGAAAATGTTTGTAACCAAACAGTCTGGGGGACTATTTACTACAATAGTAGGAAAAAAACTACTATGGTAGTCTATGGTGCTCCAGAAAATATTTTCTTTTGTGTTTAGCAAAACAAAGACATTTATATAGGTTTGATAGGTAGTAAATGAAAGAAATTTCATTTTTGGATGAACTATCCCTTTAAAAAGTCAAAAGGGCTCATTAAGTAGCAATTGATAAATGGTTATTAAAGGGATAGTTCACCCCAAAAATGAAAATTCTGTCATCATTTAGCAAAACACAAAAGAAGCCATTTTGAAGAATGTTGGTGACCGATCTATGGCGGTACCTATTTATTTCTATTGTACGAACACAAAACCAATGCAAGCCAGTGGGTACCTTTTTTGTTCAGTTACCAACATTCTTTAGGATATCTTCCCTTGTGTTCTGCAGAAGAAATACAGGTTTGAAATGGCAAGAGTAAATGATGACAAAATTTTCATTTTGGGTGAATAATCCCTTTCCCACAAGAAATCAGAAGAATCACAAAGGGAAAAGCCAGTTTAAAAGCATTTTTTGTTACAGGTTTACGGTCGAGTAGGCCGTTGTTTGCTATTCAGAAGAGTTTTAAAGTGGAGAACGCAGGCGAGTTGCCATTGACTGTAATATCCATGAACATCAATGGTTATAAATGTCAGGGATATGGCTTTGAGGTCCAGCACTGCAGATCTTTCAGACTGGATCACAACTCCTCCTCAGAAATAACCATTACGTAAGTCTGTTTGCTAATTTGACTATTTGCTGTCAACGTTTTCTATACTATGCATTCTGAGCAAATTGTTCTCTATATAACAAATTATATTTTTGCAGCTATTTTTTCTTTCCTTATATTTGATCATATTTCCATATAGCCAATTCACTGAACCAAGTAAAACAACTTCTGAGCTATTTGTTTCCAGTTTCCACTTAATTTCTGTTATTTTATCCATCTAAAAATGTTACATTAACACACAGTAACAGCATCTAATGGTCATTGACTAATGGTAATATTTAATCTATGATACTATCTGTCCTCTGCTCTCCAAGCCTTTCTTTTGTCATTTTCTGTTAATTTATGTTTAATGTATGTTCACTTGTTATTCCATGCCTGTTATTTTACCCCATTACTCATTATGCTTGTTTTATCTTTATGCTCTTAACCATTGTTCTCTCCGTCTCTCCAGATTTACTCCAGACTTCACATCATCATGGGTGATCAGAGACCTGACTCTGGTAACACAACGTGGCTCCTCCTTCCACTTCACACTCAATGTGACTCTGCCTCACCACATGCTGCCCCTGTGTGCACAGGTGGTACCGGGTCCAAGCTGGGAGGAGGCCATCTGGGTCATCACACTGGTCTTTACCTGGTTAGCAAGCTTTTAATATGCACACACACCACACAAAGTGCCTTGGCGTGGTACACACGTAAAACATGAAACGGATCAAATGGGGTTATGAATTAACAGATCCTGTTGTGTTTTGTAGTTCCTCTTTAGCTGGTGTGTTTCTGCTGGCTTTTCATCAAGCTCAGCACATTTTGAGCGACTTCTCCACACCTAGTTCCCGTGCCAACCACAACTCTGTTCCTCGTGAAAATAGCAGCATAAACCACAGCTCTTCAAACGGTCTCAGGTAAGACATTATTAGTGTTGATGAGTATTTAAAGTCGCTTTTGCTAGTTATGTTAGAAATATTGATTCTTTAGTACAAAGTTGATACTAAATAAACATGCGACCTGTAATGAATTAAAATATGCATGTTACAACGTTATAGTTATATTCTTAAGTATGTGTCTCTTTTTTTCTTTAGTAGAGGAAAAGGCAGTTGTAAGAACTACACCGACACAAACCACCCCTCTGACAAAGGCAAAGGACGGGGCTCTCCAGCCGTGGCCAATGGAGCGATTCGGCCTCTGTCCTCATCCAAGAAAAGTTCTGGGGGATCATCTCAGCCTCCGAAGAAGCAAACTAAAGTGTCATTCCTCTACGGTAGATACAAAAGCAATCCTGCTACCCCCAGTGCTACTGCAACCTTTTGCAACCCACCAACAGAAAGAGATCATACCTTTGAGTTGGATCCAGAGGTTTGTAACAATAACAACAACAACAATGACATATTAGATGCAGCCCTGCTTCTTCCCGACAAGAAAGAGCACTTCAGAGAATCTAGGGAGGACAACGCATTGCCAGCTGATATGTTTCCCATGGAAATGCTTTCTGGATTACCTGAAAATGTACCAAACAAAGTCTCTCGGCCAGCAACTGAAATAATACAGAATGAGGAGTGCAATAGAAAAATCATTGAGAAAAGGGAAAATGCAGAAGAAGAGGTAAAAGCCTGTCCATTTGAATTTCATTGAAATAACATGAATTTTTCCTGCAGTTAAAAATGGGAATGAATGATCTGTGTGTTCTTTAGAAGACAGAGAGAGGCAGCAGTCAGAAAAAGAGACCAGAGAAAGATGCAGAACTTGGAGTTTCTGCCATAAATACCAAAGGAAAGAAAAATGCAGGCAGGAGTCGCAGGAAGGCTGCTGAACTTGTGCCTGAGTGAGTACTATACCTGCGAATAAATGTGGAAAAGCTGTAAAGTATGTTGGTGTGTTCATTATCATGCAAAACCTTACACATTTATAAATATAAAGGTGAATAATTCTATAGCAACATTTTATGAACTAGTGGTCTTTATAATTTTTCCCCAAAAAAAATTCAACAGGCTTCCAGAAAACACCATTGACATGGTTACGGAAAGTGAGAGAGAACCTCCACGTAATGTAGCTAGAAACCGTATACCAAAACCTGAACAACCCAAAATCGGACCCAATCCAGACAGTCCTCCAAAACACAGTGGTGAGGATGTGATGTAAACAGTTTTTGTGTCTTACCTGTGTGCATGTGCAGAATTTTATCTGTTTCCTATAGGTTGTTGTTACTCCCAAAACTTTGCAGTGAGTAATGTGTATCTCATAATAATAATTTTTTTGTAATATTGTATACTCAGGTACATGTCTAGGCAGAGCCAGACGTAAATGTCCAGAGCGACGTCTGCAATGGGAGTCCGGCTCTGATTCAAGCAGTTCATCGGGCAGTGTGAGAGCCAGCCGAGGGTCCTGGGGCAGCTGGAGCAGTGCCAGCAGCATAGAGGGAGAGAAAGATCCGAACAGACATGCTAGCAGAAAAAGTATCTTTCTTTTTTTTTTACTTTTCCCAAAAATTACTATGAACGTGAATTATACCAAATATAAACATTTTAATTAAGACTGCGGGGATGTCATTTTAGGAGACAACATCCAGTACAACCCATATCCAACAGATCGTGAATGTTACCTGAACATGAATTACACTTTCAAAACTCAAAGGTAATATGACCAAAGCCCCCAAAGATGTGTTTGTTTTGATCTCTAAAGTAGTAAAGTGATACTGAGAAGTCCTGAAGGTTAACAGTGGTTGGTTTTGTCTACAGCATGAACAATCTGTATGTCAGGGAAACATGCCAAAGCCCAGAGGTCTGTCCTGCCCCTTCACTTACCCAAAGGTTTGCTAATGTAGCCACCGATGTGGACAAGAACCATGGTGAGGGAGATTTGCATGGCTGCTTTAACTCTAGATTCAAATCTTTAGAGTAATGATTCATGATGATATCTGGGTTTCAGTCATTTGACTTTAAAAACAAATATGTGTCCTGTTCTCTGCAGACATTGTGAGCTCTAATGTGATAGAAGAGACATGGTCCGCCCCCTCAGTTCCTCTGACCAATGAATTCAGATACCCATTCGTCCCTGGATATAATAGGTACGTTTTAGGTTTTAGGTTTTTGTGTTTTATTTTTTTAAATTACAATTCAACTATAATACTATTAATGAGCCAGTACCTTAACATGTTAAATAATGTCAATAATGTTTAATATTTAAAAAAGTCTAATTTGGCCTAAAACTCTGTAGTAAATGAATGTCGAAAATCAAGGCTTTTTGCATTGTGCTTTGTTCTTTATTCATTTTGCATAAATCTTCTGTGAAATTCAAATGCTTTCTATGTTGTTATTGTGAAGCTTCCCTTGGAACAACATGAACAGCCAGTGTCCCAGTCAGTATCCCTATAGCGATCAGACAAACTACATGCCACCTGGTAAGCAGGAATTCTAGATTTCTAGAAATGTATTTTTTCTGTAATTATTGAAAGATGCATGACTGTTTCCTTTGTTTTGCCAATTTAAGGTAACGGCAACTACCAAAACGCATTCTCGTGCCATGAAAGCCAAACTATTACCCACAGCCAACAACCAGTCTGGGGTGATAATGGAGCACATGACATAAACTCCACTTGGGACAATGGCAGCAAGGTGAGAATACGTTTCATTTATGGCAAACACTTTTGGCAAAACAAATTGTTTGTAAAGTTTTAATGTTCAAAACAGCAGTAATCCACAAGTGTTTGGCATTATTATTTGTATACCATTAAATAAATGATTTGTTGTAAAAATCACCATAACACTGACTCGAGGTGATTATATTTATAGTAACTCCACTAAGCTGTTCACTTATTTTTGTCTTCCAGACATACTTTCCAGGAACCAGAAGTCTCTCACCCATGTCCAGTCTATTTGGCTCTATCTGGACACCTCAAAGTGAACCTTACCAAAGCCACTTCCACCAGGAACGTTCAGCACCTGAACCCCACTCACAAGTGTCACCCATCACACCCATCACACCCTTCAGCCGCCAGCCAGGCGGGGCCTGTCCAGGCAAGCAGTTCTCCAGCTTCAATCCATTTGGACCTCACATGAATTTGGACATATGGAACTCCTCTTCAAACCGTAGCTCCAACTCCCAGCTCTCCAACGATTCAGGCTACTGTGGTGATATGTGAGGGAACCGAGCGAAAGTGGTGCTTTCAAAAAAATTAAGGAAAAAGGAATGTGCTTTTATCTCTGTTGGGGAAAATGTGAATATTCTTTCTTTTATGTTTGTCGTTGTGGTAAGGTTCAGCATTTTGTTGTATATTTTTCTAGATGTTTTGCAGATTTGACCATTGAAAATAAAAAAAAGGTTTTGTACTTGATTTGGTGTAGTGAATTACTCTGTTACTTTATGCATTTAACTTCTGTAACGTCACACTCAAGCTGAAGATCATTCTGAGGTTAAACCTTTAACATCAGCCATTCTTTTTTATTGCAAAGCAACATAACATACAATAATTATCATATGTGACCCTGGATCACAAAACCTGTTTTAAGTAGCACGAGAACATTTGTAGTAATAGGCCAAAATACATTTTATGTATTATTGATTTTTCTTTTATGGCAAAAATCATTAGGATATTAAGTAAAGATCATGTTCAATAAAGATATTTTGTAAATTTTCTATATCAAAGATGCCTATAAATGCCTATAAACTTTGCTTGCTGCTACCCTCATTTAAATATTAAAACAAACTTATGGACATGTAGAATAGTCACTTTAGGATGATGGATTTATTATCTTGGATTTCAAAAAGGACTTTGATTCTTTAAGGCATGTTTTTCTTTTTAGAACCTAAGAAGTTTGGTTTTGGTCAGTATTATAAAAATGATATATGTAAAGATATGAATAGTCTCATGGTACAACACAAAGATTTCCAATTGGCTGTGAAATAAGGCACGGTTTGCCCATAATTTGTTTATTTCATGTTTGGCTCTTATTTGGAGCAACAAATACATTATACACAGAAACAAATCTTTTTGTTATAAGGAATGGTAAACATAACAATATAGCCTCAACAGTGAAGAATCCAGAGGACAAAGGTAAAGTTTTAGGTCACAGTGCTTTTACATTAAAACATGGAATTTTTCGCTGTTATTAATGATTTCTGGTATGATGTGCCCCTGCTTATTCAAAAGTTACAATCCTTATTTTTCTATATTTAGGATATGCTTAATTTAGTAATAAACAGCGCACCAAAAATAAGACACACAATTTTCAAGGAATTACTAAATTAGATACATAATCTTGCTGCATCGATTTAAAATATGAAATGCAATACTGAAGAGTTTGTCTGTTCTTTCTGTAACAACCATTCTGAAGACACTGAGCATATTTTTCTTGTGTAGTTTTCTGTTTCCTTTTGAGAGATCAGTACAGGATTAGTTGAGAGAAAAAATGTGGTTGCTTATAGCTTTGTATTTAATTTACAAAACATTTTTACGGGATAAAGAATTCTGTGCTTTGTTTTATTTAGTTAATAACATTATAATATGTCTAAATATTTTATACATAAACGTAGATATATTAAATCAAATGATATCAAAAAGAGTCAAAATGCTAAAGAGCTCTTGATGTTACGACTTAATACGAAAATGATGCTAGATTTCTCTACTGTAGCTCCTACTCAGCGAGTGTTTATTCCCCCATGCCATGGATGCAAATCCCAATTACGACTGTCGGAGTCGGGGAAGAGTTTTATTATCCTCACCTTGTATTAGCGTTTATATCGTAGTGTTTGAAAGTTATGAATACTCTGTATTCGGTGTGCTATGAACGGTAACTGTAAAAAAAAAAACGTGATCATGACTTGGAGTTATGTGTGTAGGCTACCACTAGAGTGCAATGCCGTGCTTTTTTGCCGCGTCTTGGTGAGAGTAGCCTATTATGGACATTGCCTCTTACATATCATTTAAATTATTACATTTTACCCAAGCCATTAAAAATTAAACAAGACATAGAGCAAGATATATATAGCAACAAATACTAGATATAAACGGCCTTAGCTGCTCTATTTTGTGATGCGCCAGAGATGTCGTTGTTTTTTGATTGATTTTTCTGTTTGTCAATCATTTAGTTTATTTGCCTCAAACAAACAAACAAACAAACGAGTATAGACTTATGCCGAAATATAGCCTAGCCTACAAGCAATTGAGCGAGAGAGTTAAAGAGAACGTATAAACATGTTTTTGTTGTCAGTTAAAGCAATATTGGGTAACGCTTTAGATAACGGCCCGCAATGAACGTGTAATGACCGTTAAAAAGACCCGTCACGGTCAGAGCCATAGAGAGAGTTGCGCCAACGGAAGTTCAAATTTTTCGCGTGTCACGTGATTCATGGAGCCTTCAAATAGTTCCCGGAAGTTGTTTTCTCTTTAAATGCTTTATTTCTTTCATTTCTTTCTTTTGTAAATGACTAACGTCTTTAAATTGATTAAAAGTTCGTCACAATCGGTCTGCTTTGCTGCAGCTCCATGCGTTACTAGTAACTTCCGGGAACTATTGAGAGGCTCCATCAACCGCCATTGCTGTGAAAAAACGGTTCCATTGGAGTGAATGAAGATGACGCGACTCTGGTACTAAAGGGCTCTGGTCACGGTTAAAAATAGTTCCAAAATGAAAGGTGAACCGACGTCTTTTACGTCATCTGGCCGTGAATTCAACGTCTTTTCTGCTCGTCCCTGGACGTCTAAATTTGTCATCTTTTGGACGAATATTATATGGTGATATTTAATTTAAGCGTTTAAAATAATTACACACCCATTGTGTAACATCGTGAACGGCAACCAATTGTTTTAAGGTTTTCGTCTTAAATTGACAGGTTCTAAAAAGGTCCAAAACCGGTCCAGTCTGACCTGAACGTCTATAAAACGTTTTAATCACGTGTACATCACAATAACACATTATCTGTGGACTCACGCAAAAAGAAGTGTTTAAATTTAGCACAACATATTTTATTGTCAACATTACATTTATGAATCGTCTTTCATTTGTTAAACATTGATTTAAAAAGATTAAAAAAGTAGAACGTCAATGGCATTTTCTCATAACAGTTTTACATTAATGTTAAGCAGTCATTAATCAAAGTACAGTATTATAGTTAACAACTATTTTTAGTCTCTCTATATATTTTTTTTTCTCAAAATGTTTACTCTCATTTTCACCAGCTCTTCCAGGAGTGTGTTCCACCATTGATGCATTGAAGTCAGAGCTATGGCAATAACAATTTCTTTCCCTAAGTCTTGCATTACTATTAAACAGCAATAAAACAGGTAAACAACAAAATACTGGATTATGGTTAACACGAGTAAATGTTTTTAGAGTCGGTGAACGTTATTCATGGCTCATGTTTTACATCCACCACCCCAAGCGTGCTTCGGGTGTTCCACCATTGATGCTTCAAAGTCTGAATCTATTGCATTTGGACTCCACCTCTTCACAGCATCTGAGTGAGGGAAGAGAATGAATATTTAAAAAAGTCGACAAAAACAATCAAAGGCAAACTTTGAGGTAAATGACATGCTGTTACTTATTTTGAAAATGTCTTTATGATCCTTTGACTACATTGAAAATACATACAAGATTTAACATCTGTTTCATAACTTAAGCATTTTGAAAAAGGTAATCAACATGTATTATATTATCTTACTCTAGAATAAATGTATGTCAATAAAGGTTAGTAATAATAACACACTAGGGTAGCAGAAGCACCTGATGAATATTCCATGCTGTTCGGTTTGAAAGATATAAACTTCAGCAAATAGCTGGAATTCTGGACCATGACATGTCTACATCTATTAAGAGTCTGGATTGTGACAAAGAATATGTTAGATTAGTGAAAAAACAGCATTTTCCCCCTTAAGGCCATTGCACATAGAGTCCGAAATTTTCGTATGCGTTTTTTTCGTATTCGTCATCCCAAAATTAGTCACGCACAAAAACCTTGCACATTGAGTCCGATGCGTATTAATTAATCCCGAAAAAAATCGCAAATCAATACAAAATGGAGTCTTAAAGCAGTGATGACGATTTTTTTGTCCTCTCTCTTCTTAAAAAGAGAAAAATAAAGAGGAAATATTGGGTCCATCCAATCCTGAGGTTGCGTAACGAGGAAGGAGAGTTCCACCTCCTTAGCAAGGAACTGCGGGATTATCTTGAGAGATTTAAAATTTACTTCAGGATGTCAGTTGCTCAGTTTGATGCTTTAATACTAAATACTGAAGCCACATATTAAAAAGAAGACCACCAATTTTCGTGAACCAATTGATCCTGAACAGAGACTGGCAGTATGTCTAAGGTGTGGACACACGCATACACGCACACACGCATACACGCACACTCGCACCAAATTGTGGCATCGGACGAGTTTTACATTAGTGACAGTTCACCTAAAAATGAAAATTCTGTCATCATTTAACTCACCCTCAAGTTGTTTCAAATCTGTGAAGACAGAGGAAGTTATTTGGAAGAATGTTTTAACCAAATATTTATACCCTACTGTCTACAATATACAATAGGCTACAGCACCAAACAACACCATTATTTTGCACTATTATTATTTAGCTATAATAATATTTGTATAATTTTAGGTATCTGAGCACCGGGGACTCATTTACCACCATCGCCAGCAGTTTTAGGTTGGGCATCAGCACTGTAGGGATGATTGTGAGGGAGACCTGTGACCAAATCTGGCTTCAGCTCAAGGACACTTACATGCCCACTCCAACAGGGGACATCTGGAAACACACAGCGAGGAGGTTCAATGAAAGGTGGAACTTCCCTAATTGTATTGGAGCGCTCGATGGGAAACATGTCAAGATTGAGGCCCCGGCAAACACAGGTTCCCTTTTTTTTTTAATTATAAAGGCACCTTCTCCATTGTCCTCTTGGCATTAGTGGATGCTGATTACGGTTTCCTGGCCATCGATGTGGGGAGCTATGGTGGGAACAGCGACGGAGGCATATTCGCAGATTCTGCGCTGGGACGGGCCCTCCATCGTGGCACCCTGAATGTTCCACCCCCATTAGAGCTCCCATCTGCACCTGAATTGGGAAAGCTCAACCACGTTATCGTGGCAGATGAGGTATTTCCCATGAAGCCATATCTGCTCCGACCCTACGGTGGAAAGCGCCTTGAAGACAAGCGCATCTTCAACCTCCGCCTGTCAAGAGCACGACGGATCTCAGAAAATGCGTTTGGCATTCTGACACAAAGATTCAGGGTTTACAAAAGGCCAATGGAGGTGAACCCTGACCTGGCAGACAGCATCATCAAAGCAACATGTATCTTATGCAACTACCTGCGCCATGAAGTAGTGGGACAAGCCAACCAGGGTGACAGTTTTGACTTTGACAATGCATGCTTAGAGGAGTTTCAGAGGCCAAGGGGCAACCGTGCATCTGAAGAGGCTCTCCACATTAGAGACACATTAAGAAAATATTTTGTCTCGGCTGCTGGTGAGGTACCATGGCAGTACGACCGCGTGCGCCGTGGACTCTCCTTTAGACATACAGTCAGTCACACTGTATAGACATCATTTATGCGTAATGGCTGAAATGTGTTCATGTATTGTGTACACTATTATTGTGTGTGTTTCAGGGCTGTTGAATGATTAATGGCATCCAGAAAAAAGGTTTGTGTGTACTGTGCATAATAATAATATATATAATAATATTTTTATAATAATAATATATAATAATAAAATAAAAGTAATAATATATAACATGTATTTATAATTTCAATTATTGGTAAATCTAAATACAAAATGAATATGCACAGTACACAGACATATATTATGTAAACACTAACTTTTATTTGGATGTGATTAATCATTTGACAGCCCTGGTGTTTACAACTTTTTTGACACACACACAGTGCGTAAACACTGCATGCCTGACTATAGACAATGAGGCAGCTCAGCCATTATGCTCGACTGAGGTGTTGTCTCCATACCTTAAACATACTGCCAGCCCTGTTCAGGACCAGTTTGATTGTGGAAAGTGGTGGTCTTCTTCAGATTAAATACATACACATTTAGTTATTAGCTGTTATATATTGTATAAAAACAAATATGCAATCAGTTACTATTATTACAACTATGATCTTGTTATTAGACTCAATACAACACTGAACCACAAACTGTTATATGCACATTAAAACAATGTTTAATATAATTTATACATTGTTATATATTGTTCATACAATATGCATTATTTTTGTAATATTTGCATTATTGTAGTTTTTATTACTTATAAATATTGTGTAACAATACTTAATGATAAACATAAAAAGAAAAGCAACACAAGACCAATGAATGACTCATTTCTTGTTTATTCTGCATTCAGAAGAACTTGCTGTCTATAAAAGCAGAACCTGAATTCATGCAAACAGTGTATAAATAATACACTTAAATATTAAGCAATAACATTACAAATTAATTTTACAATAACCTCTTAGGTGCATAAGTGATTACTTTAAAGATTTTTTTTCAAAACACTAACATCAAAGAGAACTGAAGTTTGGACCCTGGGAAAGCTGCTGATAATAACCTCCTCCAAAGGAAACATCATGAATTAATTCCTGCATTTTATTTTTTAGATAGGACAATCTCTCTGGGGCAAGTGTCCTCATGCTGTGGGCCAAGCTGGAGAGAAAAACTGAAACCTCATCATTTTGCCGGTCCTGATGCTGCTGTCGCTCTGCCTCTCTCTCTTTAGCTCTGCTTTCATCCCTTGCTTCTCTCCATTGACAGTACCTTGCTAGGCTGTCCTCACTCTCTGCCTGTGTTTTCCTGCATTTGGCACCACAGCTACCTGAAGGAGTTGTGCTGCCATCGCCCTCTGCCTCCATCTCTACACTGTCGCTCTCCTTCTCTACCTGCGTTCTCTCATCTTCCCCTATTCAATTCCCCTCCTCCTCCTCCTCCTCCTCCTCCTCCTCCTCCTCCTCATCATCCACTTGGATATTACCATCTGACCTGTTGAAAGTAGGCTATCTGAGTTAGGAAATGAGACTACATTATACTCTGCAAGCATCATCTTTCTATGGTGCACTGCTACAACATTACCTTCTCCTTGCCAAGGAATTTTGCAAGAAGGACATGGTGTCCATATGTATCCATTTTTTTTTTTGCTGGCCCCCTGTCCACTTCTGCCCTGTGCTTCTTTCCTGTAGCGGACGTATGTGTCCCGCAGGTTACGCCACATTTTCTTCACTGCTTCAACTAACATTACACAAACCAAGGCAAATTATATACTTGTATGCACGTATTTTATATATGTATTCATAAGCGAAGTTTGATTTAAACCCCATACAGCACTTTATAATGAATAACATTAGCAAAAAGCTATTGTCTTACCTAACTTGAGCACAATACTGCACAATTTATCGTACATAATTTGTTTTGAAATCAGTACATAGGCTACAAGTGATGTGTCGTTCGCAATAAGCCGATTCCTTTGTAGCGAACGAGAAGAGCCTGCTCCAATCGGAGAGAGCCGAATCTTCAGTAGTAGGTAAGGATGGGACTTTATTTGAGTAGGGTGAAGCTGCAGGCCTGGAGGCACACTCAGACCTGCACGCTCAGACCTGCACTTCAAGAACTATACTTTTATGAAAACACTGAATACAAAAATTTATACCAACATACGCACCATTTACAATTGCTAAATTTGGTTAAAATAAAAGGCTGCAAGTGATACTAAATGAAGAGCCATTTGGGAGCCGAGCCGAATCTTTGAAAAGAGCCGGACTTCCTATCACTAGTAGCTAGCCTATAGGCCTACGTCTTGTTTTCCAAGCTGTTCGCCAATCATCTGCCACACTCTCTCTTTATAGTCAGCATCTTTGTATTCCGCACTTTGTTTGTCATAAAGTGCTTTGTGCTGAGAAACGAAGTGAATTAAATCAGACGCCATTTTGAATTTTGGCGCTCGCTAGTACGGTTGCTCTGAATAGCCAAAACACATTTGAAAATGCTACTTACAGATGCGAAAAACGCAGAAAATCGAACCCGGTCCGATTATTTTTATGACGGACGAAAATTTCGGAGGCAGTGTGTAAATGTGATTGACACAGTGTGAGGTCGTATTTATTTTTTAACGTGCGAAAGTTTCGGATGCGAATTTCGGACTCTATGTGCAATGGCCTTAGTCTTCAATACCTCATAGTAACCTTGAGAAAGGTGTGTAAACTGTGTGAGAGTGACATTTCTGGTAAAAACTGGTGTATAGTACATTGTGTCTGTAAAAGAAGTTACTCAGGATTACTTCTGAAAAATTACAGTTTGTTTTCAATTTTTTATGCTGTCACACCATAGTATGGATTATTTGTCAACTACCCAAATATATATGTATATATACAAAGAGAAAGAGAGAAACAAACATGCACACATGTACACACACTTTGTCACAATCCAGTCTCTTAATAGAATATGTAGACATGCCATGTTCCAGCTATTCACTGAAGTTCATCTTTTAAATGGAACAGCATGGAAAATCTTCCTTTGGAATCCTGAAAGAAAAATCTGGAGATTAATGTGTACATACCTGGACACATGACTACTTGTACACTTAATGTGATACACCTTTTTGTACAAACAATTAGACCAGATGTCCTTAAGGATTTTTTAAATTTGTCTTTTTAATTGCGGTTTCAAATAGTCACTGTCCCACAAGATGTTTTAGAAGCCATAACTGAACTGCTCAGAGTATCAAAACCTGTCAGACAAGGAGACGCGCACTGACTACGTCCAACAAAATGCTTAAGTGATATTTCCGATAGGCCAGATCCAAAAGATATATGTTAAATTAAATACCACAGCCGTCAAATAAATGAAACGAAAATAAAATGACAACATGTAAAAATAACATACAGGCCCAAATAATTATAACGTTTACTTTACCCTTGGTCCATTTTGGCAAATCCCTGAGTGCGACTGCGATGTGATAGCCTCAGTCAACCTGTTGCTATTATCTCATCAAACTCGCTTGCACCACCGGCTGGTGAAACGGACAAGCAGCAGGTGTTGATTATGCAGCGATGTTCGATTGCTCTTCCTGCCATACCCGGATGTGCAACGTTGAATTTCTGGGCGAATTTGAATCACTGAATTTGTGGAAGCGAAATAATACGCACCGAAACGTCCGGTCAATTATTAAAGTTTGTATTTTAAAAAACAGATTTTTTTAGTATTGAAATTTTGAATATATTGAAATACAAAAATGCAATTTTGTGTTTCCACTTGAAATATTCACAGCTTAATTATGCAACCATGTTGAATTGCAGAACCTGCAAAAATCTTGAAATTAAAATCTTGAAATCTTGCATTGCACAGTTGCATTGAACATATAGTAATAAATATTTATTTCTATATTTATTTCTATTTATTTTACATCTATTTCTTTAATCCTTAAAGGTGCTCTTGCGAGAAACATGTCACAGTGTAGGATAGTTGTCAGATTATCAGACACTTGTGCTGTAGCCAGGCTGATCGCTGGTTTGATTCCCACTCAAGGCAGGTTTGGTTTGGATGGCTGCACTAATATATTTATTGTTAGTTATTTTATTTCTGCATTCATGTGTGTGTTTATTAATTTCTTTATTTATACACTTATCAAATATACATAATTTCTCGTCCATCATAGAAAACCATTTGTAACCAAAAATCCATTCGTGTAGCTCCTTTTGAATCAATGAAGCCTCTTCATGTAAGCAAATATGACATTTTAGTTACTCGATCAGATGATCTCTGTGATATTAAAAATGTGTGCAACGAATGAACGTATTTAATTAATGAATAAGAAACAGAACGTGCACTTTAAAAGGAGGAGGAGATTGAAAGAAACTCTTGGTTTACTGAAGAAAACCTGCTCCCGACCAGGTTATACAGAGTAAGTTACTATGGTTACTGACTCTGAGTATAAGTTACCTCTCTTTTAGAAACAGGCTTGACTTACCCCGCTTTCTCGGGTTTGACATACCTCCCATTCTGAAACGGAAAACCCAAAGTTTCCCTCATTTCAGGGTTTACATACTCGAGTTTTAACTAAACCTCCTTTCTGAAACAGGCCCTTGGTGTTTAAAGCTTGTTGATAAGTTAGTGTTGTGTGGAAGTTATTACGCTATGTTTATGAAGTTGATTGTTTGTTTGCGCGTTACTGTGATGTCATGTTAAGAGATTTGTCGAACATGTGATTGCTGTTTGGTGGGTCAAACACAAACATGAGTGAAGCGAGTGCTGATGACGTCATTGATGTTACAATGGAGTTTGGTAAAAGGGAAATTAAACTCACTGAAAAAGCCTTGGCCCATTAAAATTGAGATCCTGGAACGAAAAATCAACGTAAATAAGATTAAAGGTCTCATACCAAAAATAAAAACCTTGATGAAAAGGAGAGACAATGCCTCACAGGTGCAAATGTTACTTAAAAATCTTGCTAAGTTTTGGGAAGATGCCTATAAACAACATAGTATGGTGATTCCTCTACTTCCAGAACATGAACAAGAAAAACAGAATGAGTGATGATTGTACATTCAAAGGTTCAACCAAAGATTGGACTGGTCTGTGGTAGACTTGGTTTTGATAAGCAGACATTTTACTGGCCATCGTGCCTTATCCTGCTCCTTATGCGGCTCATTTACGCACAGTCCTTCCCTTTGCTTGAGGTCCGCTAAAAGGTCATTCATACTCCCATGTGTTTTAATTTCAATGAAAATGTTTGTAGATTTCCTAATTGTAAATTTATTCATGCATGCAGTTATTGCGAAGACGTGCATCCCAAGTCATTATGTCCACAGAGATCCCATCCACAAAAAAAGAACAAATAAAGCCTTCTACACCTGTCAATGTCCCTGCACTTGGCAGAGCTTTAAAGAAGCATCCTAACCACTGTTTCGTGAATTATTCATTAACTGGCCGAAGCCAATGGTGTAGTGGATAGTGCTCCGGCATGAAGCGCGGTTGCGCTCCGGGCGACCCGGGTTCGAGTCCCGACTCAAGGTCTTTTGACCCCACCCCCCTCTCTCTCTCCCACCTCATTTCCTGTCCTCTCCTTCACCACTGTCAATAAAAAAAAGGCCAAAAATAAATAATTATTTATTAACTGGACTTTTTCAAGGTTTTTTCTCTGGCTTGTCAAGTCTTCCCAAAACTTCTTATGTTTGCAATAATCTGCAGTCAGCTTATAAGGAACCTTATGTAGTGATTGTTTGTTGATCAAAGAGATCGAAAAGGGATACATGATCGGACCTTTTGATTGCTCTCCCTTTTATATATTTCAAATTAATCCTATAGGCATAGCCACAAGGAAATATTCGGGAAAAAAGCGTTTAATTATAGATCTGTCAGCCCCTCATGATAATGAACATGTTCCAAGCATTAACAGCCTAATACCACTTGAAAATTGTTCTGTGTTTTACACCACAGTGGACGATGCTATCCAGTTGATTAAAACGGCCAGAAAGGGCATCTGGTTGGGCAAAGCAGACATCGTCGATGCCTTTAAAGTCATGCCACTCCACCCGTCGCAATGGCATTTGTTTGGCGTGCAATGGCGTGGAAAAATCTTTTTTTCTGTTAGACTCACCTTCGGCTGTCGTAGCAGTCCACGTATTTTTGATACCTTATTGGAAGCACTCTGTTGGATTCTGTAAAATAACTGTAAATTGCCGTTCGTGCTTCATTTGTTAGATGATTTCTTTGTCATAGATTTTCCTCACTCCTTGCCAGAGCGATGTATCAATACTCTAAAAGGACATTCAGTAATTGAGGCATTCCTCTATCAGAAGAGAAAATGCAAGCTTCATTGCCCCCTGATAAACTACATTGCATTAGGGAGACTATGAAGGACGTTTTACACCACGATAGTATTACTAAAAGAGACCTACTTTCACTGCTCGGACAACTTAATTTCGCCATGCGGATTATTCCGCAACGTCGGTTTTTCATTTAGAGGCTTCTAGATCTCTCTAAAACAGTCAATAAATTGCATGATTCTATCAAGTTGGATTCGGGCTGTAAATCTGAAATGCAATTCTGGTCATGGCTTTGCGACAACTGGAACGGCATCTCTTTTTTCCATAACGATGTGGTCGAGATCTCTATCATGCTCAAATTCTTTACTGACGCTGCTCCGTCAATCGGATTCGAAAGATTTTTTAATAATCAATGGTTCGCTAGTGCTTGGCCCAAGGAACTGTCGACTCTTCCTCAAAACACATGATCCTTAGCATTGTTAGAGCTGTACCCTGTAGTCGTGGCTTGTCAATGGTCCAGGAAACAAATACTAGTTTATTGCGACAACGAAGCCACAGTCTACATAATTAATAAAGGGTGCTTCGCAGTTCCATTTATCAATACATTTCTGAGGCATTTAATGTGGATATTATTGGTAATGTTACACTCTGTGCTGCGCATATACCTGGCCTCGACAACAAAGTAGCTGATTGTCTGTCTCGTTTTTAATTTCAGGAGTTCAAAATACTGTGCCCAGATGCCACTTCTTTAAGCCTGCCTTGCCCACCATTCGCCCTGACTCTCCTCGACTAAATGCTATGCAGTCATATCTCTCAGCAGCTGCAGCATTTATGAGATCAAGCCTATAGCCAAATCAACTTTAAAAACCTATGACTCTGCCTAGCTTCACTTTACCTCCTTTTGTTCTGTCTTTGCAGTTTCTGTTTTGCCTGTTAATGTATCTATCTTATGTTCATATATCATGCATTGTCACTTATCACAAAATATGTAGGTTTCCTCTATTAAAAGTCAGGTTTCAGGTATTCAGTTTCATCTAAGATGCATCGACCCATCCATCTGCAGCATTTTGGGACACCCATCCATTCGCCTGCTTCTCGACAGCATTAAAAAAGGAGCACCAAAAACCAAAGACAAAAGCTTTGGGACAATGGTCTTCCGTCACTTACGAACGTTATGTTCGCCCTGAAATTAAGGACATTATAGAGGCACAAAAAGCTATGGGATCTATATAATATATGTCTTCTCCTCTTTCATTGTTTATCTACATGCATGTCATCATTAAATTCTAAGCAGCTATCACTGTAATTTGCATATATGTCATTTCAGTGCATTTGTTCAAGGGTATATGCTCACTCTGCCCTCTTTATTACCAGCCATTTTGCCCCAGGGTGTATGCTCCCCCTGCCTACTTTATTACCAGTCAATTCGCTCTAGGGTGTATGCTTCCCCTGCCAACTATTTACTAGTCAATTTGCCTAGGGTGTATGCTTCCCCTGCCAACTTCATTATCAGAAAATTTTATCTAGGGCGTATGCTTCCCCTGCCTACTTTAATACCAGTCAATTTGCTTTAGGGTGTATGCTTCCCCTGCCCACCACTACTTTTACTACCTGTAATTGGCTAACCTATTCTTCTTTATTCGGCGCTACTATTATTGTTCATCAGCATCTATTGTGTTGGGGGATATCGGCATATGGTTTTGTTTTGGGTTTTTTGACTTGCTGCTCTCCGCGCTCCGTCCAGGTATTTGTGCATGGATGGGCATGCAGAGTTTGCCCAGAAGAGAACCATACCGCCAACACCAACTAGATACTTTATTATTCAATCTGTTATCAAATGTAAGTGGTCCTGACTGAAATATAATTGAATTGAATTGATTATACTATATTGATCTCGTCACTGACTAAAATGAAACCGCCTTTGCAACTTCATCAGATTTAGATCTATGCATTTGGCAGACCATTGCATTATACATTATACATTTGTTTCTGAGTATGTGCAATCCCTGGGATCAAACCCATGACCCTGGTGTTGCTAACGCCATGATCTAACCACTGAGCTACTCTTATACTCTTGTATTTTACATTTTGCACTACATTAAATCACACTTTAGCATTAATGGAAATGTCCGTAAAATAAAGGAAAATGTAGGCTACTGCAAAACTTTATCCGTTTTTCTACGCGATTTATTTACAGTGTAGTCTACAGTAATCTCAACAACTGCAATATGTATTAATCAAACCACTGACAGCAGCCTTCAACACTAAAATAACAGTAAACATACTTAGATGAATGACAGTATAAATCGTATTTTAATGCAGTATAATTCAAATAATGCAACATATTTACAGAAGTGTAAATGTGTAAACCACATTTATTTCTAGTAGGTTTGACAGCAGAACTAACAGATAAATCACTAGGCTTAATCTTAGCTTGGTTGTTAGCCTGCTCTGGAGCAGGCTAGCTGCGAAGAATAAATCTCCATAGTAACTTAAGCTTAATTTAGCCTACTTTCATGCAACTGAGCCAGGGCTAAATTCAACCAGGATAACTGGAAAATCCTAGCTTAATCTCTTATCTTGCTTTTGTGCAATACCCCTCAAGTCTGTCTGTGTTTGTGTTAAGTTGGCACAGTTATGTATTTGTTCTGTCTCTGTTTGATCAGTAATTCAGTTGTGTTACTCCCTGTTCCAATAAAGTATTTTTTAGTATTCTGTCCTTCCCTTCGCAAACGTTTACAGAAGATACTTACATCAATGAAATCTGAGTATCTACAGGATCACTGATAATCTAATAACTGCACATAATGTAATAACATCACAACTTAAGAAGTATTGCATTAGCCTATTAATGTAATAAAAGTTCATGTATTTTTCAACAATAAAAAAATCTTGAGCTCATAATGTAATAACAATTCTTACATTACATACAGTAAATGTAAAATTATTATTATTATAGTAATATGTAAAACTAATGCGGTCCAAAACACAAATTTCTCAAACCTCCTCCAGCAAAACTAGTCTCGTCAGAATTGGGCTAATGTGTGTGTGTGTGTGTGTGTGTGCGTGCGTGTCTTTTAATCCTGAGTTATGAGGTGATCAGTGACAGGTGTGTTTATTGTTGATGGTGAAGGAACTTGACAAATGTAATTGTTGTGATGGCAGCGCAGAAGGCTGAATATTGTGACACCGATCTCTAGAAGCAGGGTTGACAACCAGTTAAGATAACTTGCATTACCTGGATAATTTTGAGACCTCGGATTATCATGATTAGACAATCAGAATCAGCATTAGGTAAATTATCCAATGTTAAAGCATTTTATTTACATTTTGCTATACATTTTGTGCATTGAGTCTTTGGATGTGGACATAATCCTGATGAACGATACCAAATTTAGTATCAAAATGCAAACTACTGCATTTCTGTATGGTCCAAGGAATCAACATGACAACTTTTATGATTTTAGACCATATGTGATGCAATCTGGAAAACCCAACACATGGTAAAATTTTACATATTTTAAATTTTGAAATGAAATAGGTGTTCCAGCCCTTTCCAAAACAGTTTTTGTTGCGTTCATATCTTGTATGTAACAAACGTTACGGTTATCCAAAGTCGGCTTATCACTATGATTTTCAGAAATGAAATAAAAAAACTGGTTTAAAGTTGGCAATGAAAAGCGATGACAATAAAAGCACAACAAGTATCACAAGTAAAAGTCATACTCTATTAACCATTTTAAATAAAAGCATCCCCTAGTGTTGAAATATATGAAACCTGCCATGTGAAAACCATTTAAAACATTTTTGAGGAAGGTGAGTTTTTAAAGAGTCCAGGTAATGTGAAACAGATGCAGGTTAATCAAAATGGCTGATGGCAGGCCAGGGATTGTGGGAAATGTAGTCCGGTGGGGGGGAACAGGCAGGAACAATGACCGTGTGTGAATGTGAAACAATGTGCTTAAAAAGATGTGTAAAACTGGGTTTATCCAGCAGCAGCAGTCGTCAATCATAGAAGTGGGTGTTACACAGAAGGCAACCAAAGGAAAAACACAAAAAGAGACTTTTTCAGTCAGAGGATTAATAGCCATACATTTTTTATAAAAGTTCATGGTAAAACATTAACATGATGGAAGAGGAAAAGATCAAATTAAAGTGAATGATGAGCCAAATTTAACTTACCAATACAGTTTGTCACACATACATTAACCAGTCAGTGATTTTGTGGCAGGGGAGGAGTGTGTGATACTGTATGAATGGCATTAACATTGTTTGTTGACTTTTTTATTAGCCTACATAAGGTTGGGCAGATGTGTGGTTTTACATTGAAGCACACCCATGAGTGTCTTTTCATTCATTGTCCAGCCCTTTCCAAAACAGTTTTTGTTGCGTTCATATCTTGTATGTAACAAGTTACGGTTATTCAATGTCGGCTTATCACTATGATTTTCAGAAACGAAATTAAAAAAACTGGTTTCAAGTTGGCAATGAAAAGCGATGACAATAAAAGCACAACAGTCAAGTATCACAAGTAAAAGTCATACTCTATTGACCATTTCATATAAAAACATTCCCTAGTGTTAAAATATATGAAACCTGCCATGTGAAAACCATTTGAATAAAGTGAAAAGAAATGCATAGCGTTAATATGCAAATTGTGATGGGAGCACAGTCACAGAATGAGAGCTCTGTCAGGAGCGCTAAACGCACTGCATCACTACACAAGGAGACTAGCTAACTTTACCCTGAAGAGAACAGCAATTCTTCAATCTCTATATTGGCTTCCCATTTCTGCTCGGATCGAGTATAAATTCTCCCTTTTCACATATCAGTGCATCCATGGCAATGCTCCCACTTACCTTAAAGAACTCCTTACTCCACATATCTCAGCACGTTCTCTTCATTCCACAAATACTCATTAGCTCCTTCCTCTATAGGACTAAGACCTGCACTATTGAGGATAGAGCCCCTCGCATGTGGAGTGCCCTCCATGAACATTTAAGGCCAAAAGGGTCTAAAAACGTACCTTTTTGAAAGGTCTTTCAATGTTTAGATTTCTTTTTTCTTTTCTCTTCTTTGTGTCGATCTTAGATGGCAATTGGTGGCAGCACTTTGGGATGTTTTTTATTTTTTATTTTTGAGGAAGGCGAGTTTTTAAAGAGTCCAGGTAATGTGAAACAGGTGCAGGTTAATCAAAATGGCTGATAGCAGGCAAGGGATTGTGGGAAATGTAGTCCGGTGGGGGAACAGGCAGGAACGATGACCGTGTGTGAATGTGAAACAATGTGCTTAAAAAGATGTGTAAAACTGCGTTTATCCAGCAGCAGCAGTCGTCAATCATAGAAGTGGGTGTTACACAGAAGGCAACCAAAGGAAAAACACAAAAAGAGACCTTTTCAGTCAGAGGATTAATAGCCATACATTTTTTATTAAAGTTCATGGTAAAACATGTCCTTGTCCTCGTGGTAAAACATTAACATGATGGAAGAGGAAAAGATCAAATTAAAGTGAATGATGAGCCAAATTTAACTTACCAATACAGTTTGTCACACATACATTAACCAGTCAGTGATTTTGTGGCAGGGGAGGAGTGTGTGATACTGTATGAATGAATGGCATTGTTAACATTGTTTGTTGACTTTTTTATTAGCCTACATAAGGTTGGGCAGATGTGTGGTTTTACATTGAAGCACACCCATGAGTGTCTTTTCATTCATTGTTCAGACATTTTTTTCTTTCATAGTAACAACCTTGCTGTTTTTTCTGCAGGGTCATTTAAACCAGTGTTTCTTAACTTCAGTGCTCGAAAAGTCAAAAAAGTCAAAGTCAGCTTTATTGTCAATTCTGCCACATGTACAGTACATACAAATGGAGGATTGAAATTGCATTACTCTCAGACCCTAGGTGCATACAGATAACATAGAATAACATATATCAAAAAAATATATCAAATTACAGACAAATACAAAATCTATATATATACACAAAACAACTTTACGAGACCCCTTTACCAGAATTTACCAGTTTTAGATGTGCGCAAGTGCTTTGCTTGCGATGGCAATGGACACGCATTCTTTGTATTTACAAATATTTAGGGACAACTTTTTAGCTACACCTCTTAAAAACGTACAAATAAAGATAATTTTAAACGTTTAAACACTATTTGGAGCGAGATTGACAAGGGCTTAATGTACTTATTTTATGAAACCTCAAATTCGTCCCAGATCAACACTTTTTACTTTTGCCTGTGGCTCAAAGAGTGCGAATTCCAAATCATTATGTTAGCATGGGTCACAAACTATATTCCCTGGTTTAAAATAATTAGCGGTGTTGAAAAATATTTAGGTTATACAAGATGAAGGTTGAAATGAGCAATTCTAAAATATTTCTTAATTCACGCTTTTTGCACCGGATGCTCAATTAAAGCAAGCTAGCTTGTTCCCGAAACATAATGTTCTCAAAGAAAGACATCTTAAGGTAGGCATTCCAGTCCTCACTTTTATTTATTTAATATGTCAGTATATAATTAGCTACCTTATTGCAAAAACATATGTCGGTGTCCGTTCTGTTCTTTCCGTTTTAAGTGACGTAGGCCTATACACGCATCGTTATGGGTGATGCTGAGGCAAAGCCAGTGCTGTAAGTGCTATATAGTGTAATAGGTTCAGTACAACATTGTAACTACAAATGAATAAAACATTAGCTACAAAACATTAGCTACATTGCAACGGTTTGCAGATTATGTCAGTTTGTTGGAAAATTATAACACTGATTAGACAACCCACGACCGGCAAAAACAGACTCTGGCCAACTGCAACAACCACACACAGGGGTATCGCACTGATCCATCAAATTTTGGCATTTGTCTGTGCTGTGTTAATAGGAAGTCTGATTCATTTCAAAGAAATGGTTTACAGTTCTTTCTTTTACATCCTTACACTATTCATTCACTATATTGCCAAAAGTATTGGGTCACCCTATCTAATAAACAGGTTTGATGACTTTAGTAATTTCCATGAGTACAAATCTTAATGCTGCAGCATATCATGATATTCTATGGAATTGTGTGCTCCTAATTTAATAGCAACAGTTTGGAAAAGGGTATTTTCTATTCCATCATGACAATGCCCCTGTGTATGAGACAAGGTTCAGAAAAAAATAATTGATTCAGTCAGTGTGGAAGAACTTGATTGGTCTGCATAAAACCAAGTCCTGAACCCAGATGAACACATTTGGTGTGACTTTAAATGCAGAGCCAAAAACTCATCACTCCACATCAATGGCTTGTACACAGGGGTACAGCCAATTTGGAACAGAAAAAGGTGATTCCAAAACTGTTGCAACAGAGATGGAAACAAAATTTCTTACAATGCCATTTGTAGAACTGTAATTTAAAACGGTTTCCAAAGCCCCTTTTCCTGTCCCAAAATATGTTCCTGTCAAAATGACTCCTGTGCACAATTCATTTGGTGTTTGGTGATGAGTTCTTTGCTCAAAGTCTGTATTTAAAATGACACCAAAAGGTGTTCAGCTGGGTTCAGGACTTGGCTTTACCTGTTTAACCGGTTTATTAGTTTATTAGGTGACCCAATACTTTTGGCAATTTAGTCTATCTATCACCCTGGTGGTGTCACACTCTCCACGGGTAAACTGACGATGACGCACACACAGGAATAAAGTGTCCAATAGGTGATTTATTGAGGGGTACAATCCAGTGAGAATCCAGTGACAGTGCAGGTAAACATCCACAAACGAAACAGACAAAACACTATAAATCCAAACAACCAATGGAAAAGGAGTCTAGGTCAAAACTCTGGATAAACGAGTAGCACAAAGGTATAAATCCTGGAGCCAAAACCACTGGCACATGGAGACTACAAAACCAACATGATATAACAACAAGACCTGACAAAGACTGAGACAAAGGGATGTGTATTTAAAGGTGACGTAATGGGGATCAGGTGTGGGTGATGAGTGAATGGCTGAAAAATTGGGAAAACTGACTTCAATTATGGGAATTGAAGTCCATTAAAAGTCCGGGGATTGAGAATGGTGAAGACAGGGTGTTCCCTATTTTCCAGCCTTGTACAGTACAGTACATTATACTACATTTAGAGTCCTTAA
This sequence comes from Oreonectes daqikongensis, assembly GCA_026939265.1. Lineage (NCBI taxonomy): Eukaryota > Metazoa > Chordata > Actinopteri > Cypriniformes > Nemacheilidae > Oreonectes > Oreonectes daqikongensis. The sequence goes on from JAOTQM010000422.1 coordinate 46,782, forward strand.
ACCTGCCAGTGTATGGCTAACTAACAGCAGACAGAGATTGGCTATTCAGTTCAAAATTTCACATTTCTGGTGTGTCTCACAAATTATCAATAAAAAAACAGCATATCAGTGTAGCACAGGATCAGTAAAGCACAGTTGATCGGCACATCACAACAGGCAGAGAGCTGCAGAAGCTCCCTCCCTTTCCAGTTGTGATTGTCTTGGTGTGGAGGGAAGTGGTGATGAACAAAAGACTAAGCTGCCTGTGCTTGAATTTATAGCTAATTATCCAAATGCAAATATAGTTTGTCTGGCTAACATCCATGACTGATCATGAGGTAACATGTAATAAGTTAGCTAAATTTTAGCTAAGGCAATATATCATGGGCATACAGTATAACGTCATGTCCCTCTCTTTTGTGCAGTCATTATTCTAAATATATACTTAAAACTAGTAGCATAAAAAACAAGTCAAAGCTGTGATAAAATATTTAACACTTTGTTTAGAAAAATAAAAAAATAAATATGAGAAGTGCCCCTCAAAGTAGCTTTGCACGTCCCTGTTTTTAGGTATTTAAAAATGTCCTCCTATGGAATTCCAAAAAAGGTTTCTTCTATTATCACAGTATACTTCAATATATTTCTTCTCAGACTTGTTCATTTAAAATGTACTGCCTTGTTTTTGTTATGTCTTGTTTTTACATATCAGAGTTCAAAATTTTTTATATTGATAATGCAAGAAAAAATATAAGCCAGACTGAATTTTAAAAAAAGCATTTAAGTGTCTATTTAAAGAAACCAGGTTTCATGTTCTGCTACTGTAGGCTTGACTTATTAGTTATTTTAATTTTTCCTGAGTATTACTTTTTGGCACGTCTGAGGGTTGCATGGACACAATATGTTACTGCAGGTAAATATTGCCTTTGGTAGCGCTGCTATACATTTGGGCGAACCTCTGCGACATTTTTATATACACTAGTGAAACGAATTACCTTGACTTCATTTGTTCCTGCATTAATATCTCGCCACAGATACTCGGGTGAGAGCAGCTTGCTGGGTTTATTGTAAAGAAAATACTTGTTCAAGTGCGACTCGTCGTGCCATAGTGCCTCAATGGATTTAGCATGATCAATACTCTGCTTCTCAGTGCAGGTTTTGGTAAGCTTATGCACTTCCTGCACTGATCCACCAAATGCGCCACCAGCGTAATAAAAATCACCTTCATCATACGGAATAAATGCTTGTGACTCTGGCCTACGTTCATATGTGAATTTGTCCCGTGGATAATTATAGAACCAAGGATGGATCACTGCTACCAGATGACCTAAAGTCTCCGCACTCCAGCGGGCATAGAACTTCGCATCCACATCAAAGCAGAAAATGTAGTCAGCTTTATTGTCCAGGTCACTTTCAGTTAGTTTCATCAATTCTATCATCCTACCCATACTGATATCCTGCCACCTATTTGAACTCGCCATATTCCGCACTATCAGCTTACGTTCTTCACGGAACTTTACATTAGGGACCGCTTCTGGTTGATCTGTAAATAAGTAATAATGCACTCGATATCCAACAAAATAATGCTCTTCAGCTGACTCCAGAAAGTCTTTCAAAAATTGCATATATCTGAAAAAGAAAGCACTCAATTTTAGAGTTTAAACATAAACATAAAAGAAACATCAAAAGTAGTTTAGTAGTTACATACAGAAAACTACATACATACTGATTTTTTCCGCCAGATAAAATGGTAAATAAAGGTTAGAAAGGGTCAATTTGAAAGTTTTGGACATTTTGTTGTCACAGAAATTTCATTATATTTATTTCTTTCTATCAGTACAGTCAAAACTATGCTTTGATTGTATAAAACTCACTTTCCAACAGCAAAAACAGTAGTTGCTATGGTAAGGTTCTTTGGTTTGTAGACAGCATCAATCAGTGTAGGATCAAAGGTTCCCTCCCAAACAATTGGTGCCAACCATGTTGATACAGTAGCAATATCTCTTCGACTGTGTTTTAAACACAAACAGCACTGTAGTCACTTACCCTGACATTTAAATTGAATGTGGACTACTACATTTAAAAAAAACATTTTACTTACGCATCCAGGGCACTGGGCTGTTTGTAGTGCAGCCTGTAAAAAGATTAAACCGAGTAGAAGTTATTGCCATAGTTTATAGACTTAGATACTGATATGAACTATAACAGCACCTACCAGTATTTAAAAATAGAATTAATTTTGGATTATAAATGATCTCAGAGCACAACTGGATAAGAGTATATACTGGAATAAGATACTATAGAACTATACCCTTTACTATATATATATATATATATATATTGTGGATAGAACTTGGTATCTTCGTCTTTAGGCCTGCACATAGTACCCTGAACAGATATTCGTATACCAGTATACTTTAAAGGCCTCCTAACCTGAGTGTTTTCCGCAATGTAAAAACAGTCACTGGTATCCCCATAATGTGTCTGTAAAGTTTCAGCTCAAAATATACCACAGATCTTTTATTACACTGTGCCCTAAATGTCTATTTTTGCCTTTGGTGTGTGTCCCTTTAAATGCAAATGAGCTGCTGGTCTCCGCCCCCTTTCCAGCAGAAAGCTCCATATCTATTAACACTGAAAACATGCTCTCTATGAGTGAATGCACAAACACATTGTTTTTACAATGTGCACACGTTTTTTATAATCGACAGTACATAGGACAACGCGTCATATCTATAAACACTGAAAACATGGCCCATTATACATTGTGACGGATCTCTTCCTTCCTGCTTTCCGGCCGGAGTGGGCGTGGTTAGAGAGCCTCGTCAGGCTAATGTTGTGCACCTGCTCTACCTTTGAAAAGGCTTGGACTGTGTTTTGGAGAGGCTCTCGGAGAGTTCTTTTACTCAACGACAAGATGTTTTGTCCTCATTTGTTTTATGGGTTTTTTAAGCCAGCGGGTTGAGGACTAAAAGTGGACCGCGTTTCAGCCAGAATCAGAGCGCCCAAGTTGAGAGTGGCTGTTCTCGGAGTTTCAGTTGGTGTGAGCTTTGTTTAACACTGTTTGTAAACTGGAGTCGTGAGAGACCAGGGACGGTCTTTGTAGAATTCGCTCGCCAGGTTGTTCATATTCAAATCTGTGTGTTTTATTAATTGTCTAAATAAACCTTTTTTTGTGAAATTCTAATTGACCTGTGTTTTCCTCCATTTATTTGTTACGGCCTTGAGCCGGTCGTGGCAAATCTTCCAAAACTCGTTCGTTTATTGAAATGTTTCCATAGGTTGCTCAGGACAAAAATGGGGTTTGTTTGAAATAAGTTTTGCAAAATTAATATTTGTTTAATATTAATATTTGTTAAAATTCATTTTGGAGGATTATACTGGTTCATTTCTGAGTTTTTCTGTTATTTTTGAAGGTAATTTTACTTCAAATTTGGTAAATGTTGGCTACTATTTATATATTTGAGAGAGGAATTGTTTGGATTATGCTTTTCCCTGTTAGGTTAAGCATTGTATCCTTAACGGGATGCTCAGATTTTTTTTGTTTTAGTTTGTTATTTTTAGGCTATATGGTGAAAGCAGTTAGAGCAATCGTCTCGGGAACACGTCCGTGTTTGTAGTAGTGACTCATTAATCGGTCACTGCTGCAGATATCAATACCCACTGCAAGTAACTGTACGAAGATTAGGGTTGAGTTAGTTCATTTAAAGCTGACAAGAGAGAATTGTTTGGTCCGTTTGTTCTCCTCAAATATTTTGTTATGCAAGGTGGTCTTACACTTAAATTATATAGTTTTGTTTTTCTTCTTTACAAAATGTCGTCGAAAATTGAAGATTTTGTTAAAACTCCGTCGGAAGACTTATTAAACAACTTGTCAAGAGATGAATTATTAGAACTCGCAGATCAGTATGAAATCAATTTACAGGGACAAGATAGACGTCTGAAAGAGGGTGTTAAATTTGTAATAAAAACCGAATTAATGCAACGTGGCATTCTAGTTACTCAAGTTTAGAGTTGACCTTTGATTTTGGTGCGGGAGCGTCTAATTTGTCACATTTGGCTTTTAAACAACAAAAACAGTTGTTATTAATTCAAATGGAGGCAAAGGAAAAACTATTGTCTATGCAAAATGGTGTAGAGTTATCTAAACTAGAATTGGAGCGCTATCGGTTGGATTTAATTCGGGATGGAAAACTTCGGGATGGAAGTGTTACACCTGATACAATTTTGCATAAATTTGATGTAGAAACGAATTTGAAATTGATCCCTAAATTCGATGAGAAGGATGTTTCTTTATATTGTTTGAATGCGTAGTGGAAGCTCGAAATTGGACAGATGACAATCATACCCTTATGTTACAATCAATGTTCAAAGGAAAAGCTCAAGAAGCGTACTCTTCCCTGAATGTAGAAAATGCAAAAAATTACACGTTGGTTAAAGAAAATGGAGGAAGACTGAGAAACAATCTTATGCTGAGTCTGTGTATGATATTTGGATTTACTTTAATTGTTGGTGCGTTGCGTCGGACGTAGAAACATTAGACGATTTAAAGGAATTAATTGTACTTGAACAGTTTAAAAACTCTGTGTCAGATCGAATAGCAACGTATATTGGTGAACGTAAACCTGATAATGCATGTGAAGCTGCTATCATGGCTGATGAATTTTCTTTGATTCACACAAAACCTTTTTGGGTTACAAAAAGGCTGACAGAGGTTTTCAGAAAGATTTCAGCCAGGATCGTAATACTTTTGTGAGAACTTCACGGGTTATACCTGATAGCCGTTCTCCTGTTGGAGATAAGGATAGAGCAAGCAGGTGTAATTATTGTCATGTACTTGGTCACTGGAAAAATGACTGTCCGTTGTTGAAAGCAAAAGACACTGCAAAGGCGGCATTTTCAGTAAAATCTGTTGCTTTGGCCGTTATTGCATCACCAATTGTTGATATAAAGAAAAATTGTTCATCTTGTTTCTCAACATTTTCTCCTTTTGTTACAGAAGGTTTTGTGAGATTGATTAACGCTACGGAAGAAGTACCAGTAAAAAAAAACGTTTGTTTTACAGTCAGTTCTGCCTTTTTCCTATGATTCTTATACTGGAAACAATGTGTTGATAAAGGGCATTGGATTGAATGTTATATCTGTTCCCTTGCATAAAATTGTTTTGCGTTCATTCCTCCTTGCCTGTGGAAGGAGTACAAGTTATTTTGGGAAATGATTTGGCTGGGGATCGAGTTTGGTGTGGTGTATCCTCAAATTTGGTGGTTTCACCGTCTGTGTCAACTTCTAAAACAGATGATGATGATTTTTTCTCATCAACTGTGTTCTCTTCTTGCATGGCAACACGATCGATGAGTAAAGCAGAATCTAATGTAAAGACTGAAATTAAAAGCGCGAGTACTACTCTAGAAATTCCTTGTCTTATGTCTATATCACGAAATTAGTTAGTTAAAGAACAAAAAGCTGACTCCACTCTAGTTGATTTGTTTCATTGGGTTGTCCCTTTTGATACAATTAGTAATCTTCCTTCTGGATATTATTTAGAGGAAGATGTGTTGTGTCGAAAGTGGATGCCACATGGAGAATTTGCGATTGGTGATCCTGTAAGACAAATAGTAGTACCTCAGACTCTTCATAAAATCGTTTTGCAAACTGCACATGATACGTCTGGACACTTGGGAGTAAAGAAAACACAAATCGCTGTTGAAAAGCTTTTTTTGGCCAAAATTGAAAAGAGACATTTCAAAACATGTTAAATCTTGTCAAATATGGCAGCTGAGTGGAAAACCGAATCAGTCAGTAAAACCAGCACCTCTTTATCCAATTCCTGCTATTGCACAACCATTTGAACACCTAATATTGGATTGTGTTGGTCCTTTACCTCGATCTAAAGCAGGTAATAAATATTTGCTTACTGTGATGTGTCAAGTTTCTAGATATCCCGCTGTGTACCCAATACGTTCATTGACTGCAACATTAGTGATTAAGGCTTTGACTCAATTTATTTCGGTTTTTGGAATCCCTCGTGTTGTCCAATCGGATCAAGGGAGTAATTTTACTTCCCATCTGTTTAGCCAGGTTTTATGGGTCTGAAGAATTTGTGGGCGCTAAGATGAGTAAAGCTAAGTAAAGCTTGATGAAACTGATCCCTGTGTTAAACCTGTTTTGCTTGTAGGTTCTACCGGATTGGATTGTGAGGCTGAGGTGGCGTCTTTTTCGCCTTTGTTGAGTGGAGTCCAGGATCAAATTGATCCTGGAGATACTATTCTTCAGTGTCGGTTAAGAAATTCGGAGGCATTAAACTCTTTGCACGATCGATTTAGTACTTTGACTGAAAGACAGAGTAACGACTTGATTAAGTTGATTTCTGATTATGTTACACTATTTCCTGATACTCCGTCATGTGCACATTTGATTACACATGACATAGATGTGGGAGATTCATCTCCTGTTCGTCAGCGATTTTATTGAGTATCTGCAAATAAGAAAGCACAACTTGAAAAGGAACTTGACTATATGTTGGAAAATGGTATAGCTGAACCTTCTTTCTCTGGTTGGGCTTCTCCGTCATTACTAGTGAAAAAGGCAGATGGTTCTTTCAGATTTTGTACCAATTACCGAAAATTGAATGCCATAACGAAACCAGATTCTTTCCCTTTACCTCGAATCGAGGATTGTGTTGATCAGGTGGGAGGGGCTAAATTCGTCAGTAAATTCGATTTACTTAAAGGTTACTGGCAAGTACCTTTAACTAAAAGCTTTTCAGTTGCAAGTAGATTCTAGCAATGTGGGTGCTGGTGCTGTTTTATTACAGATTTCTGGGGATGGCATCAATCACCCTATTGGATTTATTTCTAGAAAGTTTAATATGTATCAACTTAATTATTTGGTCATTGAGACGGAATCACTTGCTTTGATTTGGGCCTTGCAACATTTTGACGTTTATGTTGGATCATCTGTAGGACCTTTGGTGGTTTTTACCGACCACAACACTTTAGTTTTTTGCATTCGTTACAAACCCTAACCAAAGGTTGATGAGGTGGTGTTTATTCTTGCAGGGTTACCTGTTGGACATTCGTCACATTAAAGGCTCACATTAAATAATATTACAGCAGATGCCTTATCTCGCATCCGCTGTGTTTAACTATGATGGACAGTGGGAAATGTTCCTGCAGTTGTGCTGCATTTTGGCGGTGGCTCTCCCTAAATTTGTAAATATCTGATTTATTGGTAGTAAAGTTGTTTGAGAATGGATGGTCATTAGACACTGACAGGTCTTTTCTTGTGCGGGTGGGACTATGAGATGGCTGCTCAATGCGGGGCATGTTTGGGAAATTGAGAATCGTTACTGATTGTTAGTTCCCATAAGATGCTTGCATGATGCTGCTGTTCATTAGTTTTCCAAGCATCATGTTCATTTAGCCTCCAAAAAACTACACACTGGTCCTTTAATACGTTCTTATGATGAATAGGACACTTTTCCTCATGTTCACAACACATTGTAAATATAACTTCAAATAAAACTGAACTTAACTGTCATTCGTTCTTGCTGTCTGAACGTATTTGAAATGATTCAGCGCTGTCTCAAGTAATCAACAGATAAATGACGTTTTGTGAACTCATTTTGTTTTAAACGTGTCAATATCAAATTTTTAGTCTTGTGGATCAAATAATCCGTAACAGCAAACAGCATCGTAGTAATGCACTCACGTTAAGTGTGTATAGTTGTCAAAAAAATCCACAGAATTTGTTATGAATAGAGATGAACTACGTTAAATAAACTACTGGACATGAACCAAGCAATACAGAGCTAATACATTTCAAATACACATTAGCATTGTGTAACATTTTGGTGGATTTCTCCACATAGCATCTAATTTTATTTAAAATACTTTTTTCATACAGAAATGAGTAATACGTCAACATCATTCTAAACTAAAGGGTCTACGTTTATTTGTGTACACTCATAATAACAACAAAACTGTGTGCTTCCTTAGGTTCGGCATTGAAGCCTTCGATGTGGAAAGAATTTTAATAGCAAACATATTTTGCATTGGATCTAGTATTAAATGATGGTGTCCCTGTGCAGTAAGGAGACGCTGTTATAGAGCCATTAAAACTGATGGGCTTTACTGACAATAAGTTGCATAGAAGAGATTCACTGGTGGAACTGTAGTTGGGAATGTTTTTCATATTTTTAAACCAGAGATGTATGTGTGAAATGTTCATAGTATTTGGAGGCTATTTCATGGATAAAAAAAGGAAATACTTTACTTGTTGAGGTGGAACCCCGTCCCCCTTGAAATTCACTTTCTATACTCTGTCCCCTACTTTTCCCTATTTCTTTTAAATATTTTGTTATTTTTGATAGGACAGTAGAGACGAAAGAGGGCAGCAAGATCGAGAAAGGACCACGAGCAGGCACTGGAACTCGGGTTGCCCAAAGAGTTGCGCTACATGTCTGGAGAGCTATCCACAAGGGCACAGGCTTCGACGTTGCCCCTTATTTTGAGCCCTGTATATATCCCTAGGACCTAGGCTGTGTTTCACTTTAAGGCAAAGGAGTTGTTTATGTGTCAAAAACTGGCCATGCAGATCATTTTTTTTAAGAGTCAAGAGCCAGATGTTACACATTAAATACCTTTTACACATTAAATACCTACAATAAGGCAACCTTTTTTGTAGCTGTGAGCAGACAAGATTGAATAGATTGTGTTTTCCACACTTGTGATTCAGTCAGTGTGGAAGAACTTGATTGGTCTGCATAAAGCCAAGTCCTGAACCCAGCTGAACACATTTGGAGTGATTTTAAATGCAGATTTGTACTCATGGAAATTACTAAAGTCATCAAACCTGTTTATTAGATAGGGTGACCCAATACTTTTGGCAATATAGTGTATATAAGAGAAAATACTATAAGAAATAATGCTGATGGACAAGAAACTTTGGAAGAGCGACAGTGACAGTGACAGTGACAGGTAAGCAAAAGAGTTAATGTCAAGCCCTGAGTTTATACAGTGCTGCTTAAAAGTTTGTGAAGCCATTGAACTGTTCAGAGTTTTCTGTTGTTTTTCAATGATTTTCTTATTTTTTCATCACCTGCTTTTTATAAATTAATTTTCAGATGTATGTTGACAAATTGCATGTTTGTTTAAAGGCAATTTTGTGAGTAGCCATGAAAGATTGAATTATTGTATGTGCGAAAGTAAGTGAAGCCCCAGCTGCTTTGGTAAAGTCAAGTGGGTAACAGATTCAGGTCATTTGGGTGCTTAATCAGTTAAACAGACCAATCAAATTAGACATCCTTAGGAAAGTGGTTGGGCAACACTGATTAAAAGAGAGAGAAAACCATCCAAACCACTGTAGTGCCAAGGAGTCAAACAATGCCAAGAGGAAAAGACAAAGAAGATATCCGGGGACATCAGGAAGAAGGTGGTGACAGCCCATCAGTCTGGGGAAGGCTATAAGACCTTCTCCAAGAGATTTCAAATCCATCCATCCAATGTTAGACAAATCATCTTTAACATCTACAACTGAACACACACACCCAGAGCAGTAGAGCGCCTGGGGAGCTAGGGTAAGGTGCCTTGCTCAAGGGCACGTCGTGTTGTGAACTCGCAACACGGTTGGGTGCAAGTATTTATGGTTAAACAGTATAAAAAGTAGAATTTTTCTTAAAAGTTAACTAATCGTTTTGCTAGAAAACACCCTAATTCATCGGCTGGTGTCACATTTAGCCATTAAAAGTTGTGAAAAAACTGACATTTGGACCTTAAATAAGTTTGCCCCCCCATTAAATCCATTATATGAATGAAGATCCGGAAATGTTTTCCTCAACAACATTGGATTATTTTCTACAGAAGAATAAGACATGGAGGTCTTAGGTGACATGAGGGTGAGTAAATAATCATAACATTTTTATTCTAAAGTGATCTATTTCTTTAACTGAGCAGACTAAGCAACCAAATGTGTTTGACCTGAATCTGTTACACTTGACTTTACCAATGCAGCTGGGGCTTCACTTACTTTTGCACATACAATAATTCAATCTTTTATGTAGTTTTTTGGCTACTCACAAACTTCCCTGTAAACAAACATATGCAATTGATTAACATACATCTGACATTTAATTTATAAAAAGCAGGTGATGATAAAATAAGAAAATCATGGTAAAACTCTGAACAGTTCAAGGGGTTCACAAACTTTCAAGCAGCACTGTAGAATAGAAAAGTGGTATAGTGTGAATAAGAAACGTGTATGTTAGTGTAGTTGTACACACCCAGGCGATGAGTGCAATCCCAAGTCTTCATGCTTCTCCTCTGTCCTGAAAATAAAATAATCTTTATCATACGTGCTATGGTCATGTGGAATATAAGTATACTTCACCGTTTTTATATAGACCACTTATGAAAATGTAAACACTGGTGCAGAAGCTTCCAGTTTCATTATTTTATTTATTTATTTATTTTTCAAATCTTACATATATAATTTAATCCTAAAGATATTTGTTTAACATTTTATTTCGGTTATACGTGTTCTGTTGGTTGTATTTTGTTCAAATGTTTGTTCAGTGATAAAAAACTGAAAAAGCATTGTTTGCATTTTCCAAAGTGATCTATGAGCATGTGTACACTGACAACAATAGATGCAGTAACTAATATTCTGAAATGTGTATGTCTACATATTCAAAACCAGAGAAACATTTGTAAAAAAAAATATTTTACATATACTTGTGTTTTTTATCATATTGTAGCCTAAATTGGTGTTTTAAGGAAATGTGATCATGCTTGCAAGGTAAGAAGTCAAAATTATGTCCTAAGACCCTTCAAATTAAAAAAAGCCCTGGCTACCTTGTCTGATGAGCAAAAGGGTTCATGTCAAGCCTTGAGTATGTACAAGGGGTGTAACATGAAAAAAGCAATTCCGGTGAATGTATCCTGGCTTACCACATCCTATGTACAGACTTTCAGAGCTACACAGTTTACCATGTTTTAGTGAAGGTCTGAATATGATTAAAGGAATCATTTTTTTAGACAAATGAATGTACGTAGTAGCCATTAAAATAATTGACAATATGTACACATTTATTCCTAATCTTAACCCTAATAAAACGCTGAAAACGGCTCCGTTACTTTCTCTGGTCTCATCACACTGATATTTTCCATTTAAAACAGCGTTTTGTAGTTTGCATCTGTTGATACTATTGCTCAACATTTCTATAAAATATTTTATCCACTAACTGCATTTGAATCTTGACAGTCTTCATTGATTTGATCACCAAGTCCACAACGGCTCTGTAAAGTAACAGTAACTCCTGCTTTGGCTTTTAGGCATTGATTTCACAAATTTTATTACACACCACAGAAAAAAATGGCAGGTGCGACCCTGCATAAGAAAATGAATGTGTGGTGTGAGAGTTAAAAGTTAATTGCGTGAGTCTCACAGCAAATGCATGAGTCTTACAGTGGATGCATGAGAGCTGGCATCCCCGCATAAGTTTTAGAAAACCACTAACCACAGTGCTGGTGAGTAAAAGAGTTGTCAAGTCCAAAGTGTATAGAAAAGTGGTGTAGTGTGAATAAAAGCAATTCTGGTGAATATTTATACACTATATTGCCAAAAGTATTGGGTCACCCTATCTAATAAATAGCTTTAATGACTTAGTAATTTCCATCAGTACAAATCTTAATGCTGCAGCATATCATGATATTCTATGGAATTGTGTGCTTTTGATTTAATAGCAACAGATTAGAAAGGGGTATTTCCTATTCTATCATGACAATGCCCCTTTGTATGAGTCAAGGTTCAGAAAGACAGTGTGGAAGAACTTGACTGGTCTGCATAAAGCCAAGCCCTGAACCCAGCTGAACACCTTTTGGTGTCATTTTAAATGCAGACTTTGAGCAAAGAACTCATCACCAAACACCAATGACTTGTGAACTGGAGTCATCATTTTGGGACAGGAAAAGGGGCTTTAGAAATAGTTTAAATTGTATTTCTACAAATGGCATTGTAAGGAATTTTGTTTCCATCTCTGTTGCAAAAGTTTTGGAAGCACCTTTTTTATGTTTCAAATTGGTTGTACCCCTGTGTACAAGCCATTCATGTGGAGTTTTTGTCTCAAAGACTGCATTTAAAGTCACACCAAATGTGTTCAGCTGGGTTCAGGACTCGGTTTTATGCAGACCAGTCAAGTTCTTCCAATCAATTAATTCTTTCTGAACCTTGTCTTATACACAGGGGCATTGTCATGTTGGAATAGGAAATACCCCTTTTCCAAACTGTTGCTATTAAATCAGAAGCATTAGAAGCACACAATTCCGAATATCATGATATGCTGCAGCATTAAGATTTGTACTCATGGAAATTGCTAAAGTCATCAAACCTGTTTATTAGATAGGGTGACCCAATACTTTTGGCAATATAGTGTATCTCAAGCATAAAGTCAGATAAATAAGAAATTTTGTGTATGTTGGTGTAGTTATACACACCCAGGCGATGAGTGCAATATGAAGTCTTCAGTCGTTTTCTCTGTCCTGAAAATAAAACAATTTTTAAAGATTTTTTTACAGAATACATATACAGCATGTGTGTGCATGAGGTTGTTTTCAATGTTATTCCCCAATAATAACCAGTCAAAACTAATACCATCGTCTAAGAACTGTGAGACATCTTGTCCTGTGCAGGTTAATATAACACATAAATGAAATTATATTGAAATTGCCTAATCATTATAATTATATTCATATATTTCATGAAATGTCCCTTTCTATATATCTCAGACATTAAGTCAGGTTAATAAGAAATGTTGCATATGTTAGTGTAGTTGTACACACCTAGGCGTTGTGTGCAAGTATTTATTCTTCCTCTCTGTCCTGATAATAAAATAAAAAAATGTCACTGTTTGTGTACAATGACAACAACAGCAGCAGCATCTTTATATTTCAAAATTGCATTTGTGTACGCCTACATATTCTGAACCTGAGAAATAATTAAGAAATTAATTAAAAAATAATGTGTGATTCTTTTATGTTACAGTTTACATATGGTATATGTGTGTGCTTGAGGTTGCTTTTAAAGCATGTGTGTATTACATGAGCACTTACTTGATGCTGTCTATTTGACGTGTGCAACTAAAAACAATCATACAGTCATTTTAAAATTTTTCATCACAGTATCATAGCCATACTTTGTTTTATACTGTACATATGAGTGTACGTAGCTTTGTGAAACTTACCTCAGCCAATTGGAGGAGTAGCCCACATAAAACAGCCTGTAAGAGAAGAGAGAATGTTCTATTAAATGACATAAAATGATGTACATGATATAAAAGGGTTAAAGCGTTTGGATAAAAATACTAAAACTACAAACAAAAAGTCAGGACAAACAGAATACATTACATTTACATTTAGTCATTTAGCAGACACTTTTATCCAAAGCGACTTACAGAGAGTTTAGGAAACAATAAAGCGATGTCATACAGTGGCAATAATACAATAAGTGCTAACACCAATTCCTATTGATAGAAAGAGAGAGGGTTAGTATTTTTTTATTTTATTTACTTGTCAAGTATTCATGGAAGAGTTGTGTTTTAAGATGTTGTTTGAATGTTGTGCAAGATGTTTGGAAGGCTGTTCCACCAGCAAGGAGTTGTGAAGGAGAATGAGTTATCTGGGAAAGTTATCTACGGGCAGTCGTGGCCCAGTGGTTAGAGAGTTGGACTCATGACCAGAAGGTTGCTGGTTCGATTCTCAGGGCTGGCGGGTAATGGCTGAGGTGCCCTTGAGCAAGGCACCTAACCCCCACTTGCTTACTATACAAAATGTACAAATGTATAGTACAATGTAATGTAAGTCGCTTTGGATAAAAGCGTCTGCCAAATGTAAATGTACTGCCCTTTTGAGGGGCAATACAAGACGTCACTCATTTGCTGAACGCAAGAATCTTGATGGGTGTAGGAGGGTATGAAAGTATGTCAGTGCAGAGCCAGTGATAGTTCTGTAGGCAAGCACAAGTGACTTGGATCATGAATACGACGAGGACCACAGTATATAATTGACACACAAGTTATACCTGAAACTATTGAAAGGGAATGACAGGGCATTTATGTGTGCATGCCGGTGTGCATGCATGTATCAATGCAAAACTGTAAAAAGCTCTATAGAAATAAATCTGAATGTTAATATATTTTAAAATTCTTTACTGTTAGGTACAATATATCAGCCTATGTTCAGTGATAATTGACTTAATGCTTTAAAAAGGAGACACAAAACTTTGTCTCCATTTCTGGAAAGGCAAATCTCAAAATTTGCTTTAAATCTATGGAAAAGATGCAAATATAGTGTAGGGTGACAAAATCAACACACCAATCCAGTTTGTCAGTCACATGCGTTCTAAGGAATGTTTGTTTGTTAAGGTACACTGGCTTACAGTGAACACATGAACGTCTTTTCAAAAATGTAATCGCTGTTTTTCAGATGTTTTGTGTGACATATTTAGACTAATGAACTGGTAAAAGTCTGATTTGTTCTTAAAATTGGTATCATCATTTAAGCCAATGGTTTTCAACTTCCATCGAGGTCCCTTACCACCTGGCGTACCAAAATTAAATTAGATTAGATTAGATTAGATTCAACTTTATTGTCATTACACATGTACAAGTACAAGGCAACGAAATGCAGTTTGGGTCTAACCAGAAGTGCAATAGCAGCAAGTGCAGGATATACATTGGTTGCATAAGTTACATAAATAAATATACAGAAGTAATTTACAGATGGAAATGTACTATGACCATGATTTACAGATGTCTCTTACTATAAACAGAAATTTACAGATGGATATATACTATGATCATGATATACAGATGGCTATTACTATAAACAGAAATTAACAGATGGATATATACTATGCACATAATATACAGATGTCTATTGCTATAGACAGAGATTTACAGATGGATATATACTATGAACATGATATACAGATGGCTTTTACTATAAACAGAAATTTACAGTTGGATATGTATTATGAACATAATGTACAGATGGCTTTTACTATAAACAGAAATTTACAGGTGGCTGTATACAATAAGTTAGGCTATGGTGAGCAGCAGTGCGATAAATATAGAGTAGTGCAAATAAATTATGGACAGAAGCTATCGAAGTAACAGTGCAATGGAAGAAGTTATTGCATATTTCAGTTAAAGTGTAGGAGTGAAAGATGCATAGTAAACAGTAAACAGTCGGTACTGTAATGAACAGTTGGCAGTGCAAATGAGCAGTCTGGTAGTGCAAATGAACATAAATGTTATGTATAGACAGTCCATTAGTGCAAATAACAAGTGAAGACAGGTGTGCAATGAGGGGGGAGAGAAGAGTGTAGTAGTAAATGAGGGGCAGTGGGATCAGTGAGGGGCAGAGTTCAATAAAGAGACAGCTCTGGGAAAAAAGCTGTTCTTTAGTCTGCTGGTCCTGGTCCGGAGGCACCTGAAACGCCTGCCGGAGGGCAGGAGAGAAAACAGTCTGTGAGCGGGATGAGAGGAGTCCTTAAGAATGCTGCGAGCTCGACGCAGACAGCGTTTCCTCTGGATGTCCTCCATGGATGGAAGTGGAGTCCCTGTGATGCGCTGGGCGGTTTTCACCACCCGCTGCAGTGCCTTGCGCTCTGCAACAGAGCAGCTCCCATGCCAGACTGTGACACAGTTGGTCAGGACGCTTTCTATTGCACAGCGATAGAAGTTCACCAGGATAGCCGAGGACAGCCGATTCTTCTTTAGTGTCCTCAGGAAGAAGAGGCGCTGGTGAGCCTTCTTGACCAGGCTGGAGGTGTTGGTAGTCCAGGACAGGTCCTCCGAGATGTGGATCCCCAGGAACTTGAAACTGGAGACACGTTCAACAGCCATCCCATTGATGTGGATGGTGTCATGTGTGCCTCTTGACTCTTTCCTGAAGTCCACAATGAGCTCCTTTGTCTTGGAGGTGTTAAGGAGCAGGTTATTGTTGTTGCACCATGTGGCTAGGTGCTGGATCTCCTTCCTGTAGGCCGTCTCATCGTTGTTGCTGATGAGACCAATCACCGTAGTGTCGTCCGCAAACTTGATGATGGAGTTAGATCCGTTCACAGGCTTGCAGTCGGAGGTGAAATAGGCTAAATGTCAAATAAAAATTAGTAAAATAAATACAAGATTTTTTTCTAACAAGAATAAACACATTGTTGGAGCTGTGGCTCAGTGGTCAGTGCTCCACACACATGTATATGAGCTGTTGGCTCATGCAGGGCCAGCCCGTGGAATAGGCGACATAGGCGGTATCCTAGGCGCAACATTTTTTTGGTGACACGCCACCAGCGGTTTGCCACTGCTGGGCCTCTGTTGGTACAGCAGTGGCAAACTGATAGTATGTCCACATTTCTTACAGGACATGTTTATTTATTTTTACAGTAAAAGGAATATTAAGAGTGGTATAATGAAATTGAACTTGATGGAACTTTCCCTGAGGACACAATTATTACAAATGGAGTTCCTCGGGGAAGTGTTTTAGGTCCTCTTTTATTTCTTTTATATATAAATGATATGCAAGCTGTTTGTAAGTGTAATTTATTTTTATATGCTTATGACACTGTGTTACTGGTTTCAGATAAGGATGTTGGCAGGATACAAGTGATGTTAGGCGAAGAGCTATGTAAGACTGGCTCTCTGAAAATAAACTTTCATTACATTTAGGAAAAACAGAATCAATATTATTTGGGTCTAGAAGAAATTTAAGTAAACTATCTGGGTCTAGAAGAAATTTAAGTAAACTATCTAGTATGTCTGTTAAGATAGGTGATTGTGTAATAGCAAATAGAACCTCTATTAATTATCTGGGTTATGTCCTTGACAATGACTTGAGTGGTGCAAGTATGGCTTTGAAAACCTTAGGTAAGGTAAACGCTAAGATAAAATGCCATTTTAAATTTCTTAATTTTCTTACATCTAAAACTTAAAATGGTACATAAGATATTGACCAATAGAGCCCCTACCTATTTTAGCTCTTATTTGTCTAGGGTTAATGATAGACATACTTATAATACTAGGCAGAGTTTGATAGACATTACTTTATAATTTTAAAAATATGTATGGTTGTAGATCTTTTGAATATTCAGGTAAGAAAGAGTCGAATAAGCTGCCTATGTTTGTTAAAAGTATCTCAAATGCATTTGGGTTTAGTTTAAAAGTTGGTTATTTGAATGACATTTAGATCTATGCATTGCATTTAAATGTATGTGTATTATGATGTTGAATGTATTTGTATTATTGTATTATGCCACCATAGACAGTAGTGAACCTGTGAATTACATCAAGGACCACAATGGAAATAAGTTTTTAAACTTTTGACAAATTAATGTATTTTACTACTTAGTCTAATAATAAAATAAAATAAAATCAAAATAAAATAACTATACTGGCTAAACCGTTATTGGTTAACACTTCAGTATAGGGGGCAATTCTCACTATTAACTAGTTGTTATTAGCAGGCATGCCTATTATTTGCATATTGCCTGTTTATTAGTACTTATAAAGCACATATTCTGCATTACCATATTCTACATGCATAATCCTATCCAATACCTAAACATAACAACTATCTTACTAACTTATAATAAGCAACAAATTTAGAGTTTTTTAGGGAAGAAGTCGTATGGTTTGATAATAGCAAGAATTGCCCCCTACACTGAAGTATGACCTAGTTATTTAATATAATAGCTAATAGTTATGTAACAAAAGCAAATTTTAGTGTAAAAATAAGCAGTTAAATATAAAGGCTTTTAATTTGCAATTTTAAATTGTTTATGTAGTGTTTTAATCCCAAATGGTTTAGTAGCCTTAATGCTGTGTGATTAATGGGTGTGCGAAGCACACTGAACATTCGTGTGGCATTCGAACGCTAGAGTGGAGGGAGTTACCGCATGGAATTTTATTATTTGTAATTGACACGCTTCTGTTGAATATTTACTTCATAGACATGGATTTGTGTTTTAAGAAAACCAGTTAGAATCAAGGTAACTTAGGCTAACTCTATAGCTTGAGCGCTTGTTTATGAATTAACAATTTGTGTTGTTAACATTATGCACATACGCTTGCCAACAAAACACAGATATATGACTGATCTACCATGTGTGGTTCATGTCCGGCCAGCATCTTTTAGAGCTGGGGCCGCTCCATCTATCGGTTTCAAACAATCTCCAAATCCAGCGTTATATCCACCGTTTATATTACATTTCTCACCGAAATTCAGTGAACAAAGAAACATGGCTGAACTTTGCGAACTCCATGCATCTCTTGCTCCAGCTGGTTGACGCGTCGGCATACTTTTCCGGGAGAATTGTCCAATAAGGGACTAAGAAAAGTTGTTTACGAAAACAGATTTTCATGTTGGACAAATTTTTCTGAAACCTATACGAACCCTGGGGGAGTGTATCGAGCTCAGAAATACTACGTCATACGTCCAACTTGTTTTTTGACCATGTTGATCATGTTAAGCAAGAGAAGACAACATGTTTAACATTGTAAATAAGACAGAATGCATGAAACACTGTTGCACTCCCCTTTAAGTTACATGGAACGCAAAAATTGAACATAAAGTTGCTCTCTGATTTCAGGAGGGTCAAAAAACTCGAGATTTCAACATTTGCTGACAGAGATGTAGAAAACCCAGGTGAGTTGAAAAAGTTCATTAAATCATAGTATTTGCACTTTTTTCCAAAACATATCTTGTTATTTTCCTTTAAAAAATTCACTTTTAATTACAGTTATTTTAAGGTTTTGACATCCAAACGTAAGTGGCACTGTATGAAAACATGGAATTAGTTTCCACTGTTATGCAGATGATACTCAGCTATACAGTTTATCTCATCAAGACCAGATGAAACCTCTCAACTATCCAAATTGGCAGAGTACATCCAAGATATAAGATATAAAACATTGAATGACTAGTAATTTCCTTCTTTTAAATTCCAATAAAACAGAAATATTACTTATTGGACCAAAGGCACGTAAGCAGAATATTTCGGATTATAACTTGCAAATTGAAGGCTGTACTGATACTACAGCAAATACAGTTAAAGACCTAGGCATTATATTAGACAACAAACTGTCATTTGAAAATCACATCTGAAATGTCACAAAAATAGCCTTCTTCCATCTCAGAAATATTGCCAAACTGCAAAATATCCTTTGTGTTGCTTAAGCAGAAAAGCTAATTCATTTTAAATACAGTTTAGCTTGTGCCTACATAACAGAGCTTCTATCATGCTACAACCCATCACGCTCCCTAATATCTCAAAACTCTGTACGTTTGGTAACACTTAGGCTAAATAAATCCACCAAAGGGGGTAGAGCTTTCTCACATGTAGCACCTACATTCTGGAATAGCCTTCCCGATAATATTCGGGGGTCAGACACACTCTCTCAGTTTAAATCTAGATTAAAGACACATGTTTTCAGCCAAGCATTCACATAATGCATACTATGCAATATTGTAAATCAAATGCAAATTATCATCCTCTGCAAAAACGTGATGAACAGCAGCTACGCTAATTATTCTCTTTCTGCCCTTCTCGTCCACCTCGGGATGCCCATCCCTGTGCCATCCTCCTGTGAGAGCCTGCGGATCGATCCCAGCTCCAGCCCAGGCAATTCCTTCACCAACCAAGAGCAAAGACAGTCTACTTGCTATGACATTAATGCTAAACAGTAGTTGCAATACTTAGTATTTTATGCTAAACTTACATTACATGACAGCAGTTTGAAGTTATAACTGCACTCAGTTACATTATGCCACTTCTATTTTCACTGCTTAAAACATTTCTCTGTTGTCTGATATTGGTCACAAAACTAGACAAAATTAGACCCAAACAGTTTCAACAAATTACATTTTCATAAAACGCAAACAAATACACTCTCCCTGTTATTAATATGCATTTACTCAGTCATTTTTTAATCAAAGTTACTGAGTGCAGCTATGACACGTCAGAGGAGACCTGGCCCTCCCGACTGAGACTGGTGTCTCCCAAGGCTTTTTTCTCCATTTATTCATCATTGGAGTTTGGGTTCCTCGCCACAGGGCCATGTTGGCTTGCTCACCGGGAGACTGCTTATATTAGATTAGATTAGTATCTTAAAGGTACTGTGTGTAAGTTTTTGGAGGCTCTATTAACAGAAATGCAATATAATATACATAATTATGTTTTCAGAGGTGTATAAAGACCTTACATAATGAAACGTTATGTTTTTCTTACCTTAGAACGAGCTATTTTTATCTACATACACTGCAGGCTCACCCCTACATAGAATTCTCCATGTTGTGACTACAGTATCCCTAAACGGACAAACGGCTCTACAGAGTGCGTTTCGTGAATACGCTTTCACGTGACGACATCTTAATCCTCTCACGGACTCCGTAGCGCTTAGAACAGGAGGGGGAGAGTGTTGGTGGGTTGCAATTCGCAACCTCATCGCTAGAAACTCCACTTTGGACCTTTAAGGTTCTGTAAATTCCATTGTCATCGCTTAATTAGAATGATCTTGCTTGTTCCACAATTTTTTTCTCTTTTTCTTTTCTCCTGTAAAGCTGCTGTGGAAGAATGCACATTGTAAAAAGCGCTATATAAATAAAATTGAATATGAGCAATATTAAATGAATTAATTAAACTAAATACATAAATTCTGTTATTTTAAGGAATCATTTTTGTATGTTCTGTGCAATTGGCGTCTGCATTTCGGGGGCTATGTGGGACGTATAGTCTAGAGGCGCTGTTGCTTCGTTTGTTTGGATAAAAGTGACTGCTAAAGGACTAAATGTAAATGTAAAGACATTATCATGTGAAAATGTTAAGATGTATATTGTATTTACTGTATGTCCAAGCAGCGTTTGGCTCTCGGATAAGATTTCAGAAGAAGTCTATGATTAGGTGAGTAGAAGGTTAGGTGATTAGGTGAGGTGAAGCAGAAGACTACATTTCTCAATTTCAAATAAAAATATTGGACCTCTACATCAGAGGTCTTTAACAAGGGCTGTTTCTCCATTTCAAGAACGCAAAGAAAGTACTTGCATTCTTGTGGAGGGCGGTCTTGCCAGGCGTCTGCATTCAATGCATTCAACACATCAGGGTACCTTCTTACGTTCTCTGAACTTGTGTTGTTGAGTACTGGAATCGGACTTTGATAACTTAAAGTGAGAACACGAGGACACAAGATCACCGAAGAACGGATATTGAGAAACATGGTCCAAGTTTAGCTCCAACCCTTAATAATAAACACACCTGGATCACCTAATTAGGGTCTTCAGAACTGCTAGAAACATCCAGGAAGGTGTGTTGGAGTGAAGATAAACTCTGCAGGACTCTGGATCTTCAGTAGCATGGTTGGAGACCCCTTCTCTAGTTGTAGTTAGTCAATATAAATGATCTGTGTATCACTGAGGATCTTGCGATAAACATTTCTAAAAGTAATCACCCAAAATTATAATTATATCAAAGCATCAGGGGTGAGTTATTTTATTTTCTGGTTTACTTTTTTGGGGGGAATGAACATTAAAGTGCTATTTTGTGGTTTCCTGTATCTTTGATGTATTACAAATTGTTCATGCATATATTAGACACGTAATATTGCAAAAATGAAAGTCTCAAACCAAAATATGTGTTGTATTTAAAAGTGGAGGCTCATCCAGACTTCCTTAAAATGCCTCGTTTAAACACGCCCCCACAAATCTACGTCAGTGTGTGGGAAGCTTTGTATAACGCCACCCAAATGTATACGCAAAGAAAGAAGGCGTAACTATTCTCGCTGTAGTGTTGTTGCTGATGCCATGTTAAGTTAATGAAGTTAACACACAACGCTGTGTGTTTCATTGCGAAATAAAAACTACTTAATTGGGTCTTCCAAATGAGAACACAGTTAGAAATCAGTGGTTAAGGTTTATTTACAACACTGTTCCAAAACAGTACAACTCCAAAATCAGAGTGTATGTAGCGCATTAACACCTGGTTGCGCACAAAAACCTGTGGGGCAAATCCAACTTTTTAAGGACAGTCTGCCACTTCTCACTCACAGCCTGTAAGTACATTTTCATTATTTATTAATGAATTTGCAATTGACTATTTCAGACTTGAGCATTTTTTTTCCTACGATCACAAATGCAGAAATGGTTTTATGTTTACGAGGCTGAATCCTCTGGCTGTTCTCCATTGCGGCATGATGCAACACGATAAAGCCGATGTAAGTCATTATGTTCAGTAACTATGTCCCCACTGGATGCAACAAATGCCTTGTTTATAATATGTTATTTGTAGTTAGCTAATTGTTAAACTTAATAGTTTTAAAAAATGTAACCGATCTGTTACGCTCTGCTGAAGTCGTTCTGGCAAAGTTGATTGACAGCTTGGTCATCTGCATTTTCTTGATTGCATTCGGGCTCGAACTCACACGGTACCGAAGACACTACCACCTGTCAATGGGCTTGGGAAGGTGATGTTTCGAATATGGTAAGGGGCCAATCACAACACACTGGGTAGCTGGCCAATCAGAGCACACCACACTTTTCACAACAATGAGCTTTGTAAAAATCGAAACGTTTCAGAAAGGCGGGGCACAGAGGAGCAGCAGTAATGCATCCCTTAATGTCACAATTCTATCAAGGATGAATAACATTTCAAATCCGTTGTGAGAAGAATGTGGCTTGTTATTTGGGACTTTGAGTTCTCTTTTCCTGATTGTTTGATCGGTTATCTGGGCAATCACAGGCAATGTCACAATTATGTCAAGAATGAACAACATTAGAAAAAAAGTGACTTTATTTGTCATATTTTGGACTTGGACATTTTTTCTTCTCATTATAATTGTTTAATAAGCTAAGTAAAGACAGAATTGCTACTGTACAGAAATAAAATCTTTATCGATTTTGTTTATTATCTAAATTACATTAATTTGAAAAGCATAAACAAAAACTCTGAAAGCGACCAAAAGAAAACTTTAGCAGCAAATTCATAAACCATGATTTGCATAGAACTAAAAACGTTACAAAAAATGCTGATTATTTGAAAACCATGTTACATTCTTACAATTGAGTTTATTGTATTCATTATCAGTGTTTATCTTCTTTCTCATTTTATATTTTTGTGCGTTCATTCTTTTTGGCACAAAAATAATTCCATACTTATTAAATCCGTGATTGATATTGTTTTAAGTAAATATGTGTGCTTGAAAGTAGCCTACATAAATTATACAGTTTATGGATATTATTACATGGGAACTTGGCTAGACAACGTAGAGGAAGTCAAGTTCGCATGTTGCGGTACACTATCAGTCATGGTTTCACAATGTTTCACACTTTGTTTGGGGAAGTGGTGGGAGTGATGGGGAGAGGGGTCTGTGTTAGACAGAACACTTGTTACTTACAGTTCGGTCAGAGAGTTCGGTCAGAGAGACTTTAAAGTGCCCCTAGATGGATAAAGACTAATTCATAGTCTACATTAAATACACTGATTGAACCCATTAACATTACAAGTAAAACATTTATATTTCAAAGACAGATTCTGAACATCTAAATCTAAATCATAGTCTAGAGGGTTAGCTATACTTGTTTACAAAAATATACCCTTTCAAATGGAATCTGCTGATAAAGATAAAAAATGGTTCCTCTTAGAATAATATATTAAGAGGAACCATTGCTATGCAAAAAAATAACCTTGATAAATGTATAGAAATAGAGGGAGCTAATTTTATTCATAAGCTGTTTCTCAAATGTGTGTGTCCTATTGCAGAATAATAGGATGTAATAGTCTTGGACCCAATATTAGACAGGTCGTCGATCAAAGTATCAGCATTAAGTCAAGTTTCTAAAGCGAACTCTCGGGGGGCAAGATGGCGGTGTAGAGGAGGCAGCATTTGTCGGAGGCTCCTGAATCACTCACGTTTTGTTTCCTTGCATACTCAATGAATAAAGGGCACAACCGTTTTATTTTGTTTGTAGACTTTTTGGCCACAATATCTGCCTAAAATGCCAAAACCTGCCAAGAAACCCGGGAAAAAAGACCCGATCGGGGAGACGGCAGCAGCCGCTTAGCCAGAGTTAAGTGCGGAGGACGCCAACAGCAAGTCAGAACTTAGTCCTGCACTCGCAAACGCACTGCAAATTATGTCGGAGAAAATATCTAGTGCAATAGATGAAAAGCTTGGTCCGCTGGCTGAAATGGTGCACATTCACACTCAACAGATGGAGAGTTAAAAGTCGGGTGGACAAGGCAGAACGGAGAATCATGGCGGTGGAGGAAAGCTCAGAGAGCACACAGGCCCGCACACTCAACTTTGAAAAGCAAATTGCCAATCTCACCGAGCATGTTGACAACTTAAAGAGGTCGAGGCAAGGCAGTCGAGGGCTCTCTCTGCACTGTGTGATGATCTAGAATTTTCAGATGTATGGCGAATCTTAAATCCTCATCAAAGGAAATTTACTTTTTTCTCACATCCCCATAAATGCCATTCTAGGATTGACTTATTTTGCTCATAAATCATTGATACATACTATCTCGAGCTGTAATATAGGAGCTATTGTTGTTTCGGATCATGCCATAGTTACGCTTGATGTTTTCATAAAAGGGTTTATAAGACCGGCGAATGTTGGAGATTCAACGCGATATTGCTTAAAGATGACAAATTCCTTTCATACTTTGACTCAGAGTTTAAAATATTCTTGTCTATCAATTCAGAATCTACTGATAATCCCCTACTGCTCTGGGAGACTTGTAAAGCATTTATCAGAGGTCTTGTCATTTTATATTATGCGGCTAAGACAAAGAAACAATTTAAAAAACAGAGACAACTAGAGTTGGAGATCGCCACCAATTATCTGGCTAATCCCTCCCTGTTGTCTTTAGAAAAAGTAGGTATTATACAAACCTCTCTAAATTCTATACTAACACAAAAGTCTAACTCGAATATTATGTTCTTGGCACTAGGCAAGGTTGCTCCCTCTACCCATTGCTCTTTGCGATAGCTATAGAGCCCCTCGCACAGATGATAAGACAGGACGCGACCGTGCAGGGGATATCTGTGGGAGGGAAGCAGCATAAAATGTCTTTATATGCTGACGATGTCTTGCTCTATCTCACTAGACACGAGGTGTCTATTCCGAGATTGATTGATATTATTCAAGATTTTGGTAAATTCTCCGGTTACAGGATTAATTTTTCTAAGTCAACCGCCCTACTTTTGAACAATATATCTGCTCCCCAACCTCATTTCTTCCCATTTAAATTGTCGGATGAGGGATTTGTCTACTTGGGCATCAAAATAACCCCTACTTTTGGTAAATTGTACAAAGCAAACAAAAAAAAATGTGTGATGATTTGGGCAGGTGGATGGTTCTCCCTCTGACATGGCTGGGGAGAGTTGCTCTGATAAAAATAAACATTCTGCCCCAGTTACTAAATCCAATGCAAATGATCCCAATTTTATTGTCAAAAAAAGTCTTAAAGGAGCTGAATGGGTGGCTAAGTGCATTTATCTGGAGCAAAAGAAAACCTAGGCTGAAACTCTCTAAACTTCAGCTGTCAAGTTCAATGAGTGGTCTGGATTTACCAAATTTCAGATTATACCAGTTGGCTTGTCAGCTCCAAATCATTTCTGAATGGCTTGGTGAAGATCCAACATCAGTCTGGCTTGATTTGGAATCCGCACAGTCTAAATGTACACATGTATAGTACAATGTAATGTAAGTCGCTTTGGATAAAAGCGTCTGCCAAATGCGTAAATGTAAATGCCCTTTAAAATAATATTTGTCCAAAACCCAAAATTAAGCAGAACCTTGTGCAATAATTGTATTGTGCGTAATACTCTTAAGGCTTGGCGTGCGATTCGAAGACTGGTAGGTAGCAACGATCTTTCCTCACCTCTTATGCCAATTTTACATAACCCTGAGTTTTTGCCAGGCAGTACAGATGCTAGTTTCACTCTATGGTTTGCCCTTGGTACACGACGGTTTTGTGACTTGTTTGAGGATGGATCTCTTATGCCCTTTGACAATAAAGTTGCAAAGTACAGTATAATATACCCAGGCATCATTTTTTTAGATTCTTACAAATTAAAGACTTTATACTAAAGAACACCAAGCTTACAATTAATTTCTCTGTATCAGTCATTGAAAGGATCACCATTATGACTCTGATAGCACATCTAACCTTAGAGTGACCTGGGAGAGGGAACTTGGTGTAGACATCTGTGATGAGGAGTGGGAAAGAGTCTGGTACCAAGCTATGAAGCTCTCAGTCTGTAATAGGTCTTGTACAAAATACATATTACTCCTTACCTCAGACATAAATTTAATCCTAGCTGTTCTCCACTATGTCTTAGGTGTAAGACAGATATAGGTGACTACACATATTGTCTTTGGAGTTGTCGTGTAATTAAAATATAGGCCTACTGGTCTAAGGTGGCGGGTGAATTAAGCAATATTTTTGGTCTGAATTTGTATCCAGAACCTTTGTCTTTCCTTTTAGGCCTACCTTGTAATTCAATTTCTAAAAGACATTCCAGACGACTATTTGATTTGTTAACTTTTGCTGCCAGGAAGAATATTCTGATGTCGTGGACCAGTGATAAGCCACTCTCTATTAAAGGATGGCACTCAATAATTAGAGAGATTATTCCTATGGAACTGCTCACGTGCTTCATCTACTCTACAACTGACTCTTTTAACCGCATAGGGACTCCATATCTCAATAGTCTTGAGACATCTTCAAGTGACATTTTGCGGTATGGCATGACCTAGTTTTTCTTTCTTTGGGTTTCTTTTTGGCTTTTGTACTCCTTTAGGTTTGGCGGCCTTTTTTGTACCTATCTTCTATGTACCCCCTTGTCATGATTGATTGCATTTTGCATATTAGATACTCGATTGCAATGCTCTGTTCTCTGTATTGATTTATCACTGGTCTGTATTATGTTTGGTGTCGGGCAATTTGTAAGTGTTGTTCTTTAATGTTCTAAGAAACAATAAAAAAATAAAAATTAAAGGATAAATCCTATCCAAGTAAGTTAGTAAATATTTAGGGATTGTTATAACTTACCTAGCTTATCTAAAATAATATTAATAAAAATGTATTTTGCAAAAAAATACGAACTCTCAAGTTTTAATTTAATTGAGATATGAATAATAAAACTACAAAATAATTTTCTATCATAATAATTATTCTAGAATTGACGATTTTTCATCCCATAGACAAAAGAATAGTTGATCGAAGTATACGACTAACTTCCAAGAATATTGTCATGCCTCTTTACTCTCCAGAACTGTCAAACTACTATGCCGATTTAACAACCACTTGTTGAATAGTTCTGAAGCATTGTGTTTCGTAAATAATAATATTTACTATTTTGAGGACAAACAGTAACTCGGCATACTCGGGTACAATATGGGAGGCTATTAAAGCATTCTTACGAGGTCAAATCAACAGTTACTCCTCCAGTAAGAAAATACAATATCAAAAACAGCTGCAATCACTTAATAAAGAAATTCAAACAATGGAAAGAGAAAATTTTAAAACTAAAGATCCCCAGTTTTTTTTAAATTTACAATAAAAAAATTGAAGCACAATATGTTGATAACCAACAAAGCAGAAAATGTGCTCCCCAGATCACGACAGAGAAATTATGAACATAGAACATAGAAAGATTGGGAAAGTGTTAGCAGGGCAATTAAAAAAAGAAAAAATTACTAAAACTATAACTATAATATTGTAACACTTCTGTTATGTTTAGTTCTGTCTGTTTCTAGTTTGCCTGTGTTCTATCATCTGTTGCCTTAGTTATTAATTAATCCCACACCTGTTTCTGTTTTCCCATGATTATGTACCTGTGTATTTAAGCCCCGTGTCTCCTCAGTTCATTGTCGGTTATTGTATTGTTTCGTTGCTTGTGTTTGCCCGTGTGTTCGTCTTCTGCCCCTGGATTGCTATTAAAGTGCTTGTTACCTGTATTTCTTCGCCTGTGAGCTTGATTCTACGCGAGAGCGTTACAAATATGTTCTTCAGATAATAAAAGTAAGACAATATGAGACAAATATAACGTAATTTATTGTCCAAATCTCAGAGGGAGCTGTGCGCTGCTGGTACGTGTACAGTCAGACAAAACAACTTCATAGTTATCCAAGATGCGAGTGCATGTACAGTTGTGGGAAACAATGTGTTCAGAGTTTGGTTTGTGACATTGTTTGGTTTGTGACACCCTTTACGGAAACCCCAGTGCAAGGATGCTCACTGCGCTTCGCACCTTATTAACAAGCAAAATAAATAACAAGTAAATGACATTAGCTAGCAAGTTAAAAGTATGTCTAGCCAGAATTATTTTGGGTTACCAGTAGAAGAACTGGTAGAAGATACTTGGCTAAACTTAAATGTGACAAAATGACGTGACCCTAGCAACAAATTGTTTATTTAATAAAATTAATATACAATAAAATGTGCATGGGTTAAATTTATCTTTATGTTGACAGAGAGTTGATGAGTTGCTTCATGATTCCTGCATCGATTTCAACTACTTTCATGGTACAGGCCCCTGGGGTCAGGATATATGAATGATATTGTGTTTTTTGTCTTTTGTTGAGCTCATTGTTTGTGGTATTGTTTGCCATGTGCTTTTTTTGTCCTGCACTTTTTGGGAAATTGGGAAATTCATGTCCACCAACACAAAACAATAGATTCAATTTCGTGACAGTGTCACAAATTCTACTGTGTTGACAACTCAGTCTCAGTCGCAGTTCGTATATAATCACAAAATTGTATTTTTTGTTTCGTAACCAGCACAACTTTCAATACACATATATGCCTGCAAAAATCTCAGACGAAAACAAAGGAAAAAATTAGCACCTCTGTTGACTTGTTTTAAAATGCTAATGTATTTCAGTTCTAGTTGTGTATGCAACACAACCACACTTTACTGTATGTATCAGGTATAGCTTAAATAACGAATAATCATGATTCAAGTACGTTTTATAATTATGACCTTAATCCTTTCTATTATTCAACCACATTTTATGTATCAGGTATAGTTTTTTTTTCTTTGGGTTTCTTTTTGGCTTTTGTACTCCTTTAGGTTTGGTGGCCTTTTTTGTACCTATCTTCTATGTACCCCCTTGTCATGATTGATTGCATTGTGCATATTAGATACTCGATTGCAATGCTCTGTTCTCTGTATTGATTTATCACTGGTCTGTATTATGTTTGGTGTCGGGCAATTTGTAAGTGTTGTTCTTTAATGTTCTAAGAAACAAAATATAATATAATATAATTAATATAATATAGAAACAAAATAAAATAAATATTTAGGGATTGTTATAACTTACCTAGCTTATCTAAAATAATATTAATAAAAATGTATTTTGTCAAAAATATGAACTCTCAAGTTTTAATTTAATTGAGATATGAATAATAAAACTACAAAATAATTTTCTATCATAATAATTATTCTAGAATTGACGATTTTTCATCCCATAGACAAAAGAATAGTTGATCGAAGTATACGACTAACTTCCAAGAATATTGTCATGCCTCTTTACTCTCCAGAACTGTCAAACTACTATGCCGATTTAACAACCACTTGTTGAATAGTTCTGAAGCATTGTGTTTCGTAAATAATAATATTTACTATTTTGAGGACAAACAGTAACTCGGCATACTCGGGTACAATATGGGAGGCTATTAAAGCATTCTTACGAGGTCAAATCAAATAAATATTTAGGGATTGTTATAACTTACCTAGCTTATCTAAAATAATATTAATAAAAATGTATTTTGTCAAAAATATGAACTCTCAAGTTTTAATTTAATTAAAATGTGCTCCCCAGATCACGACAAATTACTCTTGAAATGACCTGTACACTAAATAATCTAACCCTCCTACTAACATAACAATAGCAGTCTATTTATTTAGTGGTCAAGGTTGAAGTCAGTATGTATATTAATGACAATATGAGACAAATATGACGTAATTTAGTGGCAGAGGGAGCTGTGCGCTGCTGATACGTGTACAGTCAGACAAAACAACTTCATAGTTATCCAAGATGCGAGTGCATGTACAGTTGTGGGAAACAATGTGTTCAGAGTTTGGTTTGTGACACTGTTTGGTTTGTGACACCCTTTACGGAAACCCCAGTGCAAGGATGCTCACTGCGCTTCGCACCTTATTTTGGAACCGAAAGATACAAATTTCTCTTGGTTACGGTTCATTTTAGAAAACAGGTTCTGAATAAGAAGGACTAGCATTACTCAACATTACCAATTACCTTCCCGGCTCTAAATAAGAACCGGTTCTCGGTTCCCAGCCCTAATTCTGACACCTTTCTATCAGAAGCCGCATTAACTTCTTCAGCAGTTTGAGCTTCAGTAGTTTGTCTGTTGGATTGGACCACACAGGTCAGCAGTCGCTCCCCACATGCAACAATTAGCCGCCCATGACCCTGTTGCTGGTTCACCACTGTTTCTTCCTTAAATCACTTTTGATAGATACTGACCACTGCACACTGGGAACATCCACAAGAGCTGCAGTTTTGGAGATGCTCTGACCCAGTCGTCTAGCCATCACAATTTGTCCCTTGTCAAACTCGCTCTAATCCTTACGTTTACCAAGTTTTCATGCTTCTAACACATCAAATTTCAGGACAAAATGTTCATTTCCTGCCTAATATATCTCACCCACTATTAGGTGCCGTGATGAAGAGATAAGCAGTGTTATTCACTTCACCTGTCAGTGGTAATAATGTCCCGGCTCCAGATATGAGATGAAAGGTGGGCCAAGTGATTTTCCAGGTGGGCCGGGGAAAATCCTTTGGTACACATTTATGGCAATTGTTAAGTTTGTTTGTTGTTGTGTTTGGGTTTTTTAATCCTCCTTTTTATAACTATTTTGACTTTTAATATTTTTGATTTTTTAATGATCATTTGTAATATATGTATATTTATTTTCCCCTGAAGGGGCAGGTCTTATAAACAAACTATTTACAAAATAAATTTCACTTTATGAATTATAAAAATGTACACTGTATACTCTTATGTATATATTCACAAAATTGTATTTTTACAATTTTAATAATTTTTTTTTACCCCACATCAGATCCTGTATCAAATTAGTTACTTTAGATTTATTGAAAACAGGGCATATAAAAAACTATTCATATCACTATAATATTCTCAGAACACAAGGTCCAGGTCCAGGGGGCGGGGTTGGATCCAGATCCAGTTTGAGTGGTCGACAGATTCTGTGTTGTTCTGAGTCGTAATTAAAGTTCTTTTTTGACGGAAAAAGAAACTTGCTAAAGACTAAACTTTATTTATCCATTTTCATCCAAATTATTATAGGTTTATTATTTAGGTTTAGGGTAAGGTTTTGGGTTGGGTTAACATATATCAAATGTAGCCTATAGACTTACATTGTAAGAATTGCTAAGATGTTAGCGAGCATAGGTTGCAACTTACTTTTCAAATTGCAGCTAACTATATAAAGTGGGGGGAGTTGGTTCTGCAGTGATGACCATCTCGATTTTTCACAGAGATGGAGCTTCACGGAGCCACTAGGCTTGTTTGAGTTCACGCGGCGCCGTAAGATCCAACAGGTGGATGACGTCAAAGTATCACGAGAGCAATTTGAATAACCATTAAAAGTTTGCTTTCGAGTCGCTCTTGCTGTACTTTGATGTCATCCGCTTGTCGGATCTTGCGGCGCCACATGAAGCCAAACAAGCCTTCTCTTTCAATGGCTCTGGGTGGGCTAAGCTTCTGATTGGGTGGGCCAGGCCCACCTTGGCCCCCCCGTGGAGCCGGGCCTGCGCATGATATAAGGAGTATAGGGGGCTATCCAAAAATAGAATTACCAGAGACTTTAAATCAGGCTTTAATTACAGTTTTGCTTAAATCTGGTAAAGACCCTAATTTATGTGCCTCGTACCGACAAATCTTACTGTTTAATTCTGACTGTAAAATTCTCACTAAAATGATTGCACTCCGTTTAGAACTGGAATTACCAGATTATTTCTGATAACAAGCAAAGGAAATAACAAGTAAATGACATTAGCTAGCAAGTTAAAAGTATATGTCTAGCCAGAATTATTTTGGGTTACCAGTAGAAGAAATGATACTTGGCTAAACGTAAATGTGACAAAATGACATGACCCTTTCAACAAATTGTTTATTTAATAAAATTAATATACAATAAAATGTGCATGGGTTAAATTTATCTTTATGTTGACAGAGAGTTGATGAGTTGCTTCATGATTCCTGCATCGATTTCAACTACTTTCATGGTACAGGCCCCTGGGGTAAGGATATATGAATGATATTGTGGTTTTTGTCTTTTGTTGAGCTCATTGCTTGTGGTATTGTTTGCCATGTGCTTTTTTTGTCCTGCACTTTTCTTATCTAGATGCCATGTGCTCTTCAGTCTCATGTCTTGATGCTGTCCCCTTGTTTTCGGTTTATGTCATTATTGTTTCATGCCTCACCCCTGTTTATTTTTTTCTATTTAATCTCTTGTGTTTGTGTGTACTGTGCTGGTTTGTTGTTTACTGTCATATTGTTATTTGTTGTGCTGGGTTATTTGTTGTGCTGGTTTTTTTTAAGTGTGTGTGTTTTTGCCTTATAGGAGCCATTTAGCATACCTCAGTAATGTTGCAACCCAGTCTCACAGCAGTACTTCCTTCAAGTGATGACTTGTTAACCTGTCTGCACAGTGACTGGATGGATTACTTTCATGATGCATAAACAGTGTGATTACATGCCAACAATATCAAACGTTTGAAGAATTGCAGCGTCTGTGACTGCTGGAGACTGGTACAGATCATCAAGCACTGATTTGGCGTCAATCAAGTGTTTTGGCAGCTTGAAAAGCAGAATAAAATGATGTTGAAAAAAACTCAAGATAACCTATTAAACTTCCAAATTCAAACAATTTATTCAATATTTTTTATATAATGTTATGTTATATATATATATATATATATATATATATAGGTATTAACTATAAGCAAATCCTTTATTAATGTAATGCATGCAATAAAAATATTTTAGAGTACTTTAGTATTTACTATATTAAAACATACATTTTATATAAATATTTTACAATATATTTAAATGTGGTACAGTTTACTATAGAAAACATTAAAGTATTCTACAGTATATTTATGTGGGGGAAAATGAGAAATCATGGCTAAATCTAGTTCAACAAAAACACAAGCCATCTTTCTATTTCTTGTTATTCATTTATAAGGAAGAATAAAAAACAGGTTAAGAACAAGCATTCATGCAAACTCAGAAAACTGCATAGGTGACCTGAAGCCTAAAATTTAATCAGCAGATTTACAATGTCCTCACTAAAAACATGGGTG
Organism: Oreonectes daqikongensis; assembly: GCA_026939265.1. Taxonomy (NCBI): domain Eukaryota; kingdom Metazoa; phylum Chordata; class Actinopteri; order Cypriniformes; family Nemacheilidae; genus Oreonectes; species Oreonectes daqikongensis. The sequence continues at coordinate 80,162 of JAOTQM010000422.1, forward strand.
ACTAGTGTGACGTGTGTGTGTGTGCGTGCGTGCGTGCGTGAGAGTGTAAAAGTGGGTTCTTAGTTCCTACCTGACTGACTGACTGACTCCATGTGTACTAATATTGTTGGCCAAATACTGTAGCTAGTTTCAATTTTAATTGACTAAAACTAGACTAAATGTAATCAGTTTTCGTCGACTAAAACTAGACGAACATAGTCATAGATAATTCTGACTAAACTAAGACTAAAATGCTCAGACTTTTAGTCGACTGAAACTTGACTAGACTAAAATGAGTATGAACGTGACTAAAACTAATAAAAACTAAAATGACAGCTTCACACAAAGACTAGACTGAAACTAAAATTAAAACAGGCCATCAAAAACAACACTGGCTCCAACCTTTAATAATAAACACACCTGGATCAACTAATTAGGATCTTCGGAACTGCTAGAAACATCCAGAAGATGTGTTGGAGTGAAGATAAACTCTGCAGGACTCTGGATCTCCAGGAGCACGGCTGGAGACCCCTTCTCTAGTTGTAGTTAGTCAATAAAAATGATCTGTGTATCACTGAGGATCTTTTGGGATAAACATTTCTAAAAGTAATCAGCCAAAATGTAATTATATCAAAATTTTACTATTACTATTTTTACTTAGTAAGTAGACTGAACTCAGATGAACTTGTTAGTTTTAAGTTAAGTAGATTCACACTTTTAAGTAAAACAATCTATTACATTTAAGTTAGTCCATTTAAGTTAACTTATAACAGTGACCAACACAACTTTTATTTGTCAATGTAACTCAGAATTATCAAGTTCACTTAAATTATTTCTTTCATTATGCAGGAAGTTTATTTAATAATTTTAAGGTAACAGGTTTCCTCAGTTTTTAACATGTGATCCCATGGGTTTCACATAGGAATGTGCATGTGTTTAATATGTGATCCCATAGTTTTCACATGGGATTTCACACGGATTTCACACAAAAATGTTCCAAAAACACACATTCCCCATGTGCATTTCATATATGTTTTTAACATGTTCTCATGCTTCACATGTGGTTTGAACATGTTTCCACACATGCAATTTCACATGTGGGAAATCACATGTACATGTGGTCACATGTGTTTCAGATGTGGATACTTTTCTGTAAGGGTCTGCGCGGGACTAATTTCTTAATCTCCCGCTCCCGCATTGTGTATGTTTCACTCCCGCCCGCACCCGCAAACAGTTTATCTTAAATAATTTAAACAATGTTGAGGTATGCTAACGTTCATAATAACAGACAGAACATTGCGCTCAATTAAATGCTCATTTTATGGTATATAAATATGTTTATATTAAGGTAAAGCACCACGCCAACAAATAACTTAACCAATGACATTTTGACACTAATAAACAGGTTTGATGACTTTAGTAATTTCCATGAGTACAAATCTTAATGTTGCAGCATATCATGATATTCTATGGAATTGTGTGCTTCTAATTTAATAGCAACAGTTTGGAAAGGGGTATTTTCTATTCCATCATGACAATGCCCCTGTGTATGAGACAAGGTTCAGAAAGAAATAATTGATTTAGTCAGTGTGGAAGAACTTGACTGGTCTGCATAAAGCCAAGTCCTGCAACCCAGCGATCTTGGGGACTTTCTTTTTCTGTCATTTCTTTTTTATTCACTTTTGTGTGAACTATGCCTTTAATACGCTAACAGGTGCTGTAATAACCAAATTTCCAAACACAACACCAACTGATGTATAATTTGTCTTTGATGCAAATGTGACAGTGTGTATTTCTTTTATTTGAATCCTCTTGTGAGCGACAGCTCGGGCGGCCGGAGGCATAAAAATAGCTAAGACAATGTAAATCCAACTTTCAAGTATATTTAATCCATGTAGTGCATAAATCCCAGACGAAAACAAAGAAAAAAATGAGCACCTCTGTTGACTTGTTTTAAAATGCTAATGTATTTCAGTTCTAGTTGTGTATGCAACACAACCACACTTTACTGTATGTATCAGGTATAGCTAAAAAAACGAATAATCATGATTCATGTACGTTTTATAATTATGACCTTAATCCTTTCTATTATTTAACCACATTTTATGTATCAGGTATAGTCAGTTTGAAATGGGGAACAAATGTCACCCGTATCAGAAGTTTTATTAATTTAGTCCTAACTGATCACAAAACCTTGGAGGAAACAGTACAGCATCTTAAAGCCTCAACATGCAGCCTGGACACACTCCCCACATCCTTTTTTTAAAAGAGTGTTTAACTGTTTAGAAGCAGAGCTCTTAAAAATAGTAAATACCTCACTGCTTTCAGGAACTTTCCCAGAGTCCCTAAAAACTGCAGTTGTCAAGCCTCTACTAAAAAAGAGCAATCTAGACAAAACCTTGCTGTCTAACTACAGACCAATTTCAAATCTTCCTTTTATAGGTAAGATCATTGAAAAGGTTGTCTTCAATCAGCTGACCAAATTCCTAAACTCAAATGGCTATCTGGACAATTATCAGTCTGGTTTCATAATTGATGATATTCGATTAAATTCTAATTCAGGCACCGGCGCCGATGGTGTAGTGGACAGTGCTCCGGATTATAGTGCGGTTGCACTCGGGGCAGCCTGGGTTCGAGTTCTGACTCGAGGTCCTTTCCTGACCCCACCCCCTCTTTATTTCCTGTCCTCTCCATTACTACTTTCAATAAAGGCCAAAAATAAATCTTAAAAAAAACCATTCCGATTTAGGCAAGATATCAGTTCTGGTATTACTAGATCTCTGCTTTTGACACAGTAGATCACACCATACTCATACATATGCTGGAAAACTAGGTAGGGCTTTCTGGGTTGGCCCTTAAATAGTTCAGGTCATACCTTAAAGGGAGGGGTTACTATGTGAACATAAGTAACCATAAATCTGAGTGGACATCCATGACGTGTGGTGTTCCACAGGGCTCAATTCTTGCACCGCTCCTGTTCAATTTGTACATGCTCCCACTTGGTCAAATAATGAAAAAGAACCAAATTGCTTACCACAGCTATGCAGATGACACTCAGATCTACTTAGCCCTCTCACCCAATGACTACAGGCCCATTGACTCCCTTTGCCAGTGCACTGATGAAATTAACAGCTGGATGTACCAAAACTTCCTTCAGTTAAATAAAGACAAAACTGAAGTCATTGTATTTGGTAACAAAGATGAAACTAACAAGGTAAACACATACCTTGACTCAAGAGGTCTAAAGACTCAAAGTAAAGTTAAAAATCTAGGTGTCATTTTAGAGTCTGACCTTAGTTTCAGCAGTCACGTCAAAGCAATAAGCTACCATCTCAGAAATATAGCCAGAATCAGATGTTTTGTCTCAAGCCAAGATTTAGAGATACTTGTTCGTGCTTTCATCACCAGTAGGGTGGATTATTGTAATGGACTCCTTACAGGCCTTCCCAAAAAGACCACCAGACAGCTGCAGCTCATACAGAACACTGCCGCCAGGATTCTGACCAGAACCAAAAAATCTGAGCATATTACTCCAATTCTCAGATCTCTACACTGGCTACCAGTTAGATTAGTTTTAGAATTGATTTTAAAGTATTATTAGCTGTCTACAAATCACTCAATGGCCTAGGACCTAAATACTTATCAGATATGCTTATTAAATATAAACCAAACAGACTTCTCAGATCATTAGGATCAAGTCAGTTAGCGGCAACAATGGTTCACTCAAAACAAGGCGAGTCAGCGTTTAGCCAGCTTCCAGAAGACATCAGATGTTCACCAACAGAAGCAATTTTTAAATCCAGATTAAAAACACACTTGTTTAGCTGTGCATTTACAACCTGAGCACTGTGCTGCATTTTTATTTCTCTTTTCTTGTTTTTATTCTCTTTATATGTGCAAACATTTTTAATCAATTTTATTTATTTTTATTTGTGATTTTAAATCATTTGCTTTTTAAAGATGTCCTATGCATTTTGTTCTATTTTGCCTTCAAGCATTTTATGTAAAGCACTTTGAATTACCTTGTGTATGAAATATGCTATATAAATAAACTTGCCTTGCCTTGCCTAATACAGTCCAATGTACCTAATGTTCTACTGTACACTATTTCCATTAAAGGTACTCAACGGGCGAATCAGGCCCGTTGCACTTAAAAATGTGGACCTGGATCGTAAACAGGACTCTGAAAAAATATGACAACAGATTATCAAAATGATCCTGACCAGCAAACCATTTTATCACTTAAAACTCATCTACGAGCGTCAAAATAGAATATATAAAAGTTTCTTCCTCTGGCAATAATTTCTTCATGCCTTAAAAAGACTCAACACCATTACTGTGCCTCTTTTAGTATATGCGGATTAATGAACATGCTAATTAATTATATTGATAAATTAATTTGAGAATGAATCATAGATATGAGTATGCACATTCATCTGTTCCAAATGTTCTGTTCTAAAGCAGGTTTCTCAATGCACATTTCAGCTATGCATTAGCAACGTGTTTTTTTTTGGCACTTATGTTAATAGGTTAGAGCAGTGGTCTTCAACATGGTGCCCGCAGGCACCTGGTAGCCCACATGAACACTGTGGTGCCCACCAAGCACAGGGCTCAACAAGAAAAGCTGCACATAAATGGACAATGGGACTGCTCGGGACTATACCGATCGGGTGAGTGCTGCATCGTCATGAAAGTTTATCATTTACGTTGTTTTAAGCTTTGCAAAATGTAAATATATTCAAATGCAAAAACATGTAAAAGCTAACTAAATTGAATCCCTCCTGTGATCTTGAGAAGATGTTCGTGCTGTGGGCAGACATATCACATAAAACGCAAAGACGCACATCAATTCTAAAAAAGTAAATAAAAAAGGCAGCGTTTATTTGCACTAAGTGTAAATAGCGACAGATGCTATTTACACAAAGTTTAAAAAGCAGCATTTCTTAGCAATATGCTATTTACATTAACCAAAAATAGCTAACCCTAACTAACTTTGGATTAAGTGTAAATAACAGTTAGATGTTATATTGGTACTTTAAATAGTGGCAAATACTATTTGCGCCTCAGTATTGTGCATTAATAATAACAAAGTGTAAATCATTATATTTATACAAATTATTAAAAGGTGGTAATCTATTGAAATAATAAAGCCCTACACCTACTCTTAACATTACCCTAACATCTAAACTTTATGAATAAAGTGCGTGTGTTCACTACTCACGGATGGGTTAAATGCAGAGGTCACATTTCGGTTATGGGTCACCATATCTGATAAAAATAGGTCATGCCGAGTGAATACTGTGGTACAAAGTTTAAATACAAGAGTAGATATTTGTATATTTGTACTGAAGTATACTTCAAACAAGTATATTTAAAAAAAAAAGCAAAAACAGCCTGAATGTAACTATGGCAAACAGCAGGTGTCCGCCAAGATGACTCTGTTTTCAACAACTCCTCCCTCGACTGCAAGCGTTAGGTCTCGCAAACTGGTCTGTGCAGTGGCGTATGAGATCAAACACACCTCTATACTAAAATGAGCGTTTGACAAAGACAAGGAAGAAAAGTGCTTCAGTATTGTAAATGGGTCAATGACATATAAGGACTTTTGAAAGGTCAATTTTTAAAATACAATACATTATCTATGAATGTCATGGACTGTAATGTATCTTAAAATTAATTCACTTCCTTGACAATTCTCAGTATATAAGGTGTTTAGAAATCTATCTAATCTATTTGAATTTTTTGTAATGGTGACATTTTTTGTTTTATAATTTCTCATATGTAGCCTATTGGATAGACTTCGCATGAAAATCGCATACAACTTATAAAAATGTTTAAAAAATACCATTCACTTCAGAATACTGTATCAGTGATTCAAATTTCAGCTACACAAATTAGATCTTTCATTTGTCATTTTAATACAATTATTTGTATTATTGGTCGAACCACATATTAAAGTGGTCTTTATATGTCAATGACCCAAATATGTTGTAAAGGCATATTCTGATACTCCCGCAAAAACAAAATGAAGACTTTGTAAAAGGTGATTATTGGACCCCTTTAATTTCTCCACATAGCATTTAACAGTAGGAGCAGCACTATTATCATTTTCGTTAAAAAGAGGTTTGATTGCTGATATTCAATCAAGACTGTAAAGACATCAGGAAGCTTTTTTTTACCATAATTTGAAGAGAATTGGCTTATGTTGTTAGGACTAGATTAGGTGTGAGAAATTGTGAAAATTTGTGACAAATGTTCGGAAGGAGTCTGATCCTATGGTCCTGTCAATGATTTAAAAATGTATTTAAGCAGCCACCTATTAGCCTTTCTTTTTTACGACAGCTCTTCCGTCATCCCTTCACCACCCCACCGTCATGTCTCTGGCCCAAAGACAGATATTATTACAATTTTTAACTGCTATTACTTTGCTAGGACTGTAATGTAAAAAGCTAAAGTGATTGTATGTTATTTAAGGAAGCCAAGAACTACAACAAAAGTTCACTAAACACAAACAATGCCTGGATATTTACAATAAAGTACTGTAATTCAAAAACACTATTATTTTGACAGAAGAAAACATTAACTAAACAAAAAGTAGCTTCAGGAGACCAGTCTGTCAATCAATCAATGAGACCAACTAAATTTTTTGTTGACAGTAATTAATTAATATAGTGACTAAAATACAGTCAACTAAAAATCACATATGAATATAACATCTTGTCTACGAAACAGCATTATGGCCAATACAGCATCATATCAAAATAATATTTAACATCCAAACAACGCATGTGAGTAAATCTGCTACATATTTAAAGAAATTACATACCCAATCAGTGTCATGCCAGCCAATATAAAAATGAAATAATTACGCATCAACATCATTGATGTATCTGGTTTCTGTTTTCACTTGATGTTAGAAACTGGAAGATGACAGAAAATGAAAATACAAAAAAGGGCGTTGCAAAAGGCATTTAAAAGTCAAATGGAGTTGCTCTTCTGTGTAGTGTATGCAAATAAAAAGAAATCCCACCAGGCACATCATTATTCATGTAAGTGTCCTATGAAAAACAGACCTCCTCTCTTTTGTCCATACATGTCTGTAGACAATGTATAACACACAACAACTTAACACAACAACTCCTCCTAGTGGGCATTTCCCAATCAATAGGTATTACAGTAAGTGAACACAACAGCTTACCCACATTTAAGCACTGCAGCTACCCTGAACAGCAGCAAGATAGTCTGTTAGTTTGTTGGTTTTCTGTTATTTCCTGTTACATTTCAACAAAATGTAGAGCAATGCATTACGCAAGCATGACCCAAATTGGTGTGCATATGATCAACTTAACCTGAACAAAACATGTTGACTGTGAGGAACTTATACAGTCCTTTGACCACATTACATTTTTTTCTTGTGGTGGAGTAGAAGCTGATTGTTCAGACGGAGTGACATTTGTATGCAGTCATGCCAAATGAAACACATGCAAACTCAGGGGCGTCGCTAGACCCCTTTTACTGGGGAAAGTGCCCAGTATAAATCTGCTGTGCCCCTGTATAAATCTCAAGTTTAAATTTTAAAAATTTACTTTATTTGTGAGTGTATTCATTTAGATTGATAAGCGCGTCAAAAAATCTATATACAATGTAGTAACCTAATTCACGCTTGTAAAAGCGACGCTGTCACTCACTTTAACAGAAAACACAAATTCGTGTCGTCCATTTGCGCAGAAATCCATGTCCGCGCGCGCGTCTGTGTTTCCTTGCAACAACTGCAGCATGCGATCACAGGTGATGACACGCGAAGAAGAAACTAAAATACGTTTCTTAATAATATCGATTATCAATAAACAAACTACTGTACAACCCCAGCCAGTCAGGTCTTATATATTAGAGGAAAATGTCTCAGGAAAACTTGGGAATATTCTATTCTAATATACTGTAGTGTAGAAGATGGAATTTAGGTATAAATTAAGTTATAAAATTGTTGTTCTTTTGTCTTGAATAATATATTCAAGGTTTCCAGTAGGAATACAAACATTTTATTTATCACAAACAGAATGCATTTTTATTAAACAGCACATTGTATAAATTAAGTTATCTTCCCAATAAAATTGAAGTAGCCTACACAACATAAAACGATGTTATTGAAAAACATGAAGGTGAATAAATAATGTCAGGATTTTTATTTTGGGGTTAATTATCATGTTAAATAATGCATTACCTATGAAACTGCCATATTTGAACATCATTTTTGTAAGAATATAGAAAGTAAGAAAAATGTTTCTGGCATACTATGACTGTGTTTTTTCTTCATTATCTCCTTCATTGTGTGTCTTTCAGTCTGTCATATCTTTTCCACTAGTTTTCTCTCCCTGTCCTCCAAAATAAAACAAACATTGTAAATCAATTTATAAAAATACAAACATGTTTTTAAATGTCGTTTGGTCTGATTTATGTGTGGTAGGCCTATACAAAATTTCTAAGGGTTAGCACTGGACAGAAAATTCATTTGCGCATATTAAACAAAATTTTACACTACATTCTTGTTAGCAATCATAACATTTATACAGGGCCGGCCCAAGCCTTTATGGGGCCCCCTGTATAGAACCCAATTCTATTAGTTGTAGCAGTGTTTGGCATGTGGGAATGTCATAAAAACAACAACACATCTTGCGTTACAAGTGTATTGTGATTGTCAAAACATTTGATAATTTCATTACTTCCAATTTTAGGTGAACTGTCCCTTTAAATTTTGAGCACAGACCATACAGGGACTAATCATACAAAGGTTTTAGCATTTATTGTTCAATGCATTTAACTATTTGCTATGATTCTTATTTTAAAAAGCATTTTATTTTATTTTAACCACAACCTATAAACACCCTTTTAAAGCCAAACAGCCCTTGAGGATGATTGAATCTTTTAAAAAATTGTATCTATTATCATTTGGTCAACATTTCTATCGTTAAACACTAAACAAAGTTGTCAAATACTGAATGATTAGTTACTTACACTGTGTCTACACAGGACGCACTGCATCCAGTGTGGACAAAATGTAAAATTATAATGGGTTCTAATGAGTTTCTAATTTTCGTCTTTTGTCGTGCCGCATCGTGTGTTGCTCACAGCACTCCTTCAACTTTAAAACTGAAGCATTTTTCTGAACTACAGCTGAAGACCTGGTCACTGCTCAGCTCTGTAACAAGTAACTCCCGCCTCCTGACTCTCAAATTCATCTGTCTAATCCCCGCCTTTCTGTTAGCGGTATCACTATTTCTAGTGACGTAGATAAGCGGCGGTTAGAGAATGGGACTAGGTCACGACTCGTTCGCGTGATTCAGAGTTGACTCCCTTTATTCCAAGCCAATAACTTTGTTATTTATTCACCTGCGGATTTACAACTTTGCAGACTGCTTACTTTCAAACCCGACAACATTAGACACTGCATGAAATGTAATTTTGATGATCTTGTGGTATGTACTCTTTTAAAAACTGAATACTTAGTATTGAAATTTTGAACAATGAAATTAAGAAAGTCGTATTTTAAAACATTGTGAATATTTCATATTGAAATTTTTAAAAATCAATTTTGTTTCCACTTGAAAAATTCACAGCTTAATTATGCAACCATGTTGAATTGCAGAACCTTAGAACGCAAGCATTGTTAATTTTACGTATTTGAAAACACTTGGGCCAAAAACAGTAAATCCGTCATGAAAGTAGTCAAGTGGTCAAGTGCAAAGACAGGCTATATGTGGATGCAGCCTGAGTTACTCCATCAGTGTGAAACCCCTGATGACTTTTTCAACATGACTTTATATCCAACATTGAGAAATATCATATGATGTCAAAAATGGTCATTTACACAAGCATATTTACATGGGTTAGTGTGTGTACAAAAAAAGAGACAATTTAGAGTTTATTATCATCAGATTGTTCCCACAAAGACGCAAAAGAACAGATATGGTGTCAAAGCAATAATTCATTTAATTTCTATAAACAGACATTGTGTACTGAACTATGCCAGTGTCCGCAGCCTCTGAACTGCAAACAACCTAGAACCCAATCCACTCAAGACGAATTGATTAATAAAATGCAATCCAAATGTCAGCCAAGGCAGCTCACTGTATGTGTGTCATTGTATGAGGTCTGGGTTTATCCATGTTTACAAATAAACCCAACATTGTTACATTTTACATTTACATTTATTCATTTGCAGACGCTTTTATCCAAAGCGACTTACAATTGAGGAAAACAGCAGGCGATTCATCTAAGTAAGCAATATTCACGAGAAGTGCTAGTAATACAAGGTTTTAAATACAACGTCAAGATAGTATAAGCAAGTATATAGAGAACATTAGAAAAGGAAAAATAGAGGTAGAATTTTTTTTTTTTTTATATATTATGAGACAGTTAAGTGCTCATGGAAGAGGTGGGTCTTCAGCTGTTTTTTGAATTGTGGAATTGATCCAGCAGTCCTGATGGAAACAGGAAGATCATTCCACCAGCCGGGAACGGAGAAAGAAAATGTCCTTGAGATGGATCTCATGCCTCTCTGTGAAGGAACAATGAGGCGCCGCTCGTTTTCAGACCGCAGACTTCTGGAAGGGATGTAGGTCTGTAAGAGAGAGTTGAGGTAGATGGGTGCTGTGTTAGTGGCTGTTCTGTAAGCAAGCACCAGTGCCTTGAACTTAATGCGTGCCGCTATGGGGAGCCAGTGCAGAGAGATGAGCAGAGGTGTGACATGTGCTCTCTTGGGCTCATTGAAGACCAGGCGTGCAGCAGCATTCTGGATCAGTTGCAGAGGTTTGAAGGCACAGGCTGGGAGACCGGCCAGAAGAGCATTACAATAATCCAGTCTAGAAATGACAAGTGCCTGGACGAGAACATGTGTTGCATGTTCTGTTAAGAACGGTCTGATCTTTCTAATGTTGTACAATGCAAACCTGCATGACCGAGTTGTTTTAGTAACGTGATCCTTAAAAGTCAGCTGATCATCCATGATTACCCCAAGATTCCTGACTGAAGTCGATGGGGTTATCTTAGATGGACCAAGTTGGATGGTAACCTGGGGCTGTTCTGACGGGGTGGCAGGAAGGACGAGAAGCTCAGTCTTGGCCAGGTTGAGTTGTAGGTGATGATCTTTCATCCAAGAAGAAATGTCAGCCAGGCAGTCGGAGACTCGTGTGGCTAGCGTGGAATCGTCTGGATGAAATGAGAGGTGAAGTTGAGTGTCATCAGCATAACAATGGTAGGAGAATCCATGTGCTTGTATGATGGAACCCAGTGATGTGGTGTATATGAAAGTGAAAGTGACCTATTTTGTCAGATATGGTGACCCATACCCGAAATGTGACCTCTGCATTTAACCCAACCAGTGAATAGTGAACACACACACTTCAAGTCGTTAACACACATACACCGGGCAGTGGGCAGCTAACACTGCAGCGCCCGGGGAGCAAACATGGGTAAGGTGCCATGCTCAAGGGCACATCAGTTGTTACCTGCCGGTACTGAGAATCGAACCGGCAACCTTCTGGTTACGAGTCCGACTCTCTAACCATTAGGCCACAACTGCCCCATATATATGGAGAAGAGCAGAGGTCCAAGAACCGATCCTTGTGGGACCCCGGTGACTAGTTGGTGTGATTTGGACACTTCACCTCCCCAAGCTACCTTGAAGGACCTATCTGCGAGGTAGGATTTAAACCAGGAGAGTGAAGTTCCAGTGATGCCCAGTGAAGAGAGGGTAGACAGAAGAATGTGATGGTTAACCGTGTCGAAGGCTGCAGAAAGGTCTAAGAGAATGAGAACAGATGATTTGGACTCAGCTCTTGCCCTCCTTAGGGCTTCTGTAACTGTTAGTAGGGCAGTTTCGGTTGAGTGACCGCTCTTAAAGCCTGACTGGTTGGTGTCTAGCCTGTTGTTTTGGGTGAGGAAGGTAGACACCTGATTGAAAAAAACCCGTTCAAGTGCAACATTGTTCTTAGTTGAGGACCTCCTGAAGAATTTGGATCTGAAATCCATCTGCTTGTTTGGTGCTTTGGAGACACACGGGCAGTATCTCGAAGATCCTTTGGATTCTATCCTAAGTGGTATAGACAGTTTTTGGAAGCAAGGCTTGACTGTGATTCTTCTAGATTTAGTTTTTTTGGTTTCTTGCACTGCAACACTGTTTGGTGGAGGATATAGTTTCACATTCTTAAAGGGGCCATATGACCTACCTGGAAATAACATAATTTTGTCTATTTGGTGTAATACAATGAGTTTGGAAATTAAAAAACACATTTGTTCCTCTCTGCCCCATGACAATTTTTACAAAGCATAGCATGGATTAAGTGAAAAAAATGTCTTCTGACTGAATTCTTTTCAGGCCAAGTCATATTCCTTTAACCAACACTTTGTTTAAACAGTTGAACCAATAGTGTTTTAAGGGGAGATGTTTTAAACTCCTACTGGCAAATTTTACACTACAAACTGTGAAAATAAATTGACTGTATAAATTCCTATTAAAGTTACAAAGATTACAGAGTCAGCAGTGAGTGATTCTCTTTTCAATTGTTTGATTCATAGCAATCACTTAGAATAGCAGGAATATGCTGCTGTTACTAATGTCAGTTTGATCAAGCTTGATCAAAAGTTTAAAGTGAGATCACATCTCAATGACAAATGAGATTGGCGCTTTTGATCACGTGCCTGGAGCTGCTGAAGTTACAGAAAACACAACTTGGTGGCGCTCAAGCACACAAAACGATCTTGCAAGCACACATTGATACACATTTATTTGCTTAGACGAATATAGATATATAGATGACATATATAACAATATATACAAATATAGAATTAATTGTATATATTATACACAAATCCACAAACCATAACAGTCCAATTATGTAGAGAGTTTCTTAAAGTGATGTAAAGTTCCTTAAAATTCTGTCACCATTTACTCACCCTCTTATCATTTCAAATCTGTATGACTTTTCTTCTTCCGCAGAACACACAAAGAAGATATTGAAGAATGTTGTTACCTGGCACCCTTGACTTGCATCCAAACTTCCCTAAAACACCTCGTTTAAACACGCCCCCACAAATCTATGTGGGGGAAGCTTTGCATAACACACGCCCACCATGGTACACAACAGAAAGAAATCGTAACTATTCTCACTGTAGAAACCAGTGGTTCAGTTTATTTACAACACTGTTCCAAAACAGTAAGTTACAACCCCAAAATCCAAGTGTATGCAGCGCTTTATACACAACCTTGGTGTACACAAATGATGTTTCTATAACTGGGGCAAATCCAACTTTGCAAGGACAGTCTGTCGTTCCTACTCACAGCCTCTAAGTGCGTTCTCATTATTTATTAAAGAATTTCAACTGACTATTGATTTTTGTCGGTCCTACGATCACAAATGCAGAAATGGTTTAATGTTTACAAAGCTGAATCCATCCATTTCAGAAAGGCGGGGCAGACCGGAGCCACAGTATTGCACGGTATGTGAAAACTAATGTTATTAGTTTACTGTAAACCGCGTAACAACACTGTATTACACTAAATACATTACCATAATGTTTGTTTTAGACATGCTATTTGACCCCTTGAAGCTTATATATATTTATAGCTTAATATTTGCTTAAAACAATGAAGAAATTGGACACGAGACCAATGGCACAATACAAAGTCCAAATTTATAGCCCAATGTTAATACATAAAAAACAGCTGCATTTAGGGGTATTTTAGAGCCCAGTACATTAAAACTATTTCTTTCTTTACATCAAGTGTTAGTAGTTACACAAATACCATTATAGAATATTTATGTCAACAGTGTATATGGTATTAACATAGGTGCTACTAAAAGCATGTGTCCAAGTTCTAACAATAGGTGTTTGATCCATTTCAGCAAGTGGTTTACTCTCTTTTGGTGTCCTCTACCTGTTCTTGTGATTTGCCACGTTGAATTTTGTGCCTCTATCCTAAATAAACAATAAGAAAAAAACAATGAGCTTTGCAAAGTGCTGTAAGGTGCCTGTACACACACACACAAAGGTCCTAGATGGGAGCATAAGCTTTGGATGCTATTATACATTTAAAAGGATAAGAATATGTGACATATTTAAATGATAATTTATCCGTCTCAGAGTAACGTA
>JAOTQM010000423.1:0-62659 GCA_026939265.1 Oreonectes daqikongensis
TTCACCTGGTCATGGAAGCGGTGAAAATTGTGTCTAAAATATCTTTTAGTATATTTTTTTTTTTTTACATATGACTTGTACTGACACCCTTATAGACAACAGTGGCAATAGTTCAGAAATACACATATTTTGTTGGTGCAACAACATTCTGATCCACCATTCGGTCTGATTTTAGGGGTATGCAAATGTATTAAAGAAAAAATAAGATCCAACTTGGCCTTGTTCCACTCGTGAACAACGCAAGCAAATATGAAATAAAAACTGTTACCAGTTGCCATAAGCTTTGTTGTTTGTTCTAGTAATAAGATGTTTATTTTAGTTTCTTAGCAAGAATACAATGGTGCTGAATAATTACCATATTTTAATACCATGGCATTTATATGGTACCTAAAATAAAAAAACATATATATTTAGTTCTGACATTTTAGCTGAATTTTGCTGCAATTTTTCCACCATTCCAAATACCCCTCTAGCATGTTGAGACCCCTGCATTCTCCAGCACTCCATCTCACCGCTTATGACCACAAAAAGGAGTTTACTGTATGTACTGTCCTTACAAAAAACAGTCAAATGATATAGTTAAGAGGTTTTTTTTTAGCTGAATAGTCATATAGGCAACCCACCAACTATGATTTTCAAAAATATGTTGTTTTATATGTTTGTTCCTGTAAGTAAAAACAAGCCCTGCTTCTCAGCATTTAAATGGGATCTTCTGTTCATAGAGTTATACAACATCTGACAAAACCCGAGAATGCTGTGTCACTGAATATAAAAGCAGAAGAACATTACTTTATTAAATGTTATGGACCTGTTCCCAGATTCCCAGCAGAAGCCATTGAAAAACACATCAAGGATGAATAAATTCCATCTATTTGCAAGAAGGGACAATCTACATTTTGGTGCATTTAGGAACTAACAATCCATTCATTATACTGCACACCTCATTCAATGACCTAATGGACTGTCATTGACCAGTCCTGCCTGTAACACACACACACACTTAACCACATGCCTCCGTGTAATCTCCAATGAAGAATTGATGGGGGCCCGGGAACATGACATCAGTGTTCAACCTGACCTCTCCATTCGGCGGTCTGACAGAACAGGTGGTGCGGTAACCTGAGATCTGTGAGACAGGAAGTCTCCGCGGAGCTCAGACTACCAGCTGAAGTATCAGTCTACATCACCTGTACCTCGTACCGCTCCGGTTCCTGAATTCCACTAATTCTTCCGTAACTGCACACTGAACAATCGTCATCCTGAGACGTAATAGATTATACATGCTAACACACACTAACAAGGTACATTTCTACTTCTGAGTCCTTCACAGAAAAATAACAGAATATGGGTTTAAATTACTAGGAAGAATGACTTGGGAGGAAACTTTGGAAAGTTTGGTAGAGGAACATTGGGTCATGCATTCATTTCATAATGGAGCAGAAAAACATGGCAGCTTTGGAAATCTCTCCGGGTATTAAGTGAACAGGGTTTTGCTCAGTTCTGTTCAAATCAAGATGTCTGGAATGATTTTCTTGTCTGTGTCTTGCTTTTTATGATTATTAAAGCTACTGGTCTCCAGGGATGAATCCTGTAAGTCGTGTTAGTCTGGACGGAGAGGGCTGTTCGAGGGGTTTGCTTTGAGCTCCCAAACATCTTAAACTAAGATACAAAACAGATCACATCTGACACAGTCTCACAAATAGAAGAGAAACTCTGAAATATAATTGATCATTATATTTTTCTGACTCTGTCTCAACTTTATCATTGCTGTTATTTTTTGTGAAATGTGCACAGTTTGGCACTCCAAAACATACAGGGACAAAGGGACTGTTTAATAAAATAAAATGCGCACCTTAAAAGTGTAACAGCAATCTCAACCCATTTTACTAGTATTTCAGAGTGAAAAAAAATATTTAATGAGAAATATGAACAAACAAAATATAGTTCTACATTTGGTCACATTCCATACCAGAATGTAGCCAAAAATAAATGTGACATACTCCACACAAAAATAAATACAAATACATTAAGTCAGTTTTTAAAACACTCACAACAACAAGCTTATAAGAATGATTTATAAGTAGGCGCTGTTGAGTTGAGCTGTTACTGTATAAGAGTTGATTCTGCTGAAAATGTCAGTCTGATATCATACGACTTTGAAGAAGTGATGTGGAGATTTTAGCGGCATTTAGGGGTGGGGTTACGAATTGCAACCAATGGCTCACTCCAACGCTCACTACGGTGGCTGACACACAACAAAGATATTGTCACGTTTTAGCTTCGTTCTCAAAGGAGATAACGTATTTACGAAACGCGCTCTTTAGAGAAGTTTGTCAGTTTTGGGCTACTCTAGAAACAACATGGTGAATTGCATATAAGGGGACCTGCGGTGTATGTAGACAGAAATAGCTCATTCTAAGGTAATAAAAATATAACACTTCATTATGTAAGGTCTTTATACACCTCTGAACATATAGTTATGTATATTATATTGCATTTCAGTCAATAGATCATCCTAAATATTACTCACAGCACCTTTAACCCACATCAAGAAATGTAGATAAAGTAGCCTGTAATTTTATGTTTAAAATGGCTATATAGAGGTTTCACTTACAACATCTGACTAATGTTTCACTTACCATTATTTTCGAGGTATATGCGCTATTGATGGCAATAGCATTGATCAGCATATCCAGAGTTTTGGGTGGGATGGATCCAGAGTCTGGGATATCCTTGTAATGGACATCTGCCACATATAACTGCACCGCTGTCATTCGATTGGTGGTCAAAGTGCCAGTCTTATCGGAGCAAATCGCCGTGGCATTTCCCATTGTCTCACAAGCATCGAGATGACGTACCAAGTTGTTGTCTTTCATCATTTTCTACCCAAATGAAATAACGAATTAGCCACATTCAAATTTCAAGAAGCCCACATATTTTACTTTGGATGTGTCTTAAATCTTAATTTTCTGTATCTACATTCAGGCATTAGCATGTGATATGCTAATGATTTAAAACTTTCCAAGTCTATAAAGCTACTTTAATGTTGGATATTCTGTCTGTGTACATTTTAAGCATTCACCGACCTGAAACTGATCGAATTGAACCAGAACTGATTTTCTGTTTCATTCATACTGCTGTGCTTTAAAATTTGTATGACTTCTCATTATGTTTCTGTTTTTTACTGTAAAGCCACCTTAAAACATTCTGTACTGTATAAAGCGCTATATATATAAATAACATGACCTGACACAAATAGTGTGTGTGTGTGCTGAATAAAGTATATAAAAAAATAATAATTCACTCCTTTGCCCATTCAGCTTAACACTTTGCTCTCCAAAGCCAACTTAGCTGGAATATTAGTATATTATAATAATATGACCAAAAATGCAAATAAAGGCTCTGTAAACCGAGGTATCATTAAAGCAGAAAAATGTGGTGTGCTCGTGCTCACAAGAGATGAGAAAAACTCTTTCACGTTAACTAAAAAGCTCTGATATGAAATCACACTTAAAGTTTACCTTGACAGAGTAGGCGAGAGAAATGGTGACAGCAAGCGGAAGGCCTTCAGGTACCGCAACCACCAACACCGTCACACCAATGATGAAGAATTTGACAAAATATTGAATATAGACTGGTGTGCACTCTGGCAGCCACTGTCTCTTCTGGAGCACAAAGTTATCGACAGCAAAGTAGAGCACCAGAATGATGACTGTAATGGCAGACATCACCAAACCTGAGGAGCAGAACACATCAAACATCAGTGCTTCACTGACTTCACAATATCCACAAACAATGCTCATTATTATGGTTATTTTGCAACAAAATCTTTTAGTTTAGCCCAAAGTGACAGCATTATGTCATTTTAATTGCTAATATGAACATGTTATTGAAACGAGACATGGATGATTAGTGAACTCGCTTGCCTTTGAGGGAATTTGACATTAGCTTCCAAACAACCTATCGAAACGTAGTACCTGCTTTCCCAATCTGTACAGCAAGCTTTGTAAGTTTTCCTTGCAGAACGGATTTCTCCTTCTTGGACACACTGGCTTTCTTCTTCTCTTTCTCATCGGTTTCTCCACCCTCTGCACTCTTCAAGGGCTGCATCTCCATCGCCGCGGCCCCATCCTGCTTCTTAACTGTAAAAACCAAACGCATGTCGGTTATGGGACGCCTGACATTAATTTACTTTTAAGTTAATGCTGGTCCTTGACTGGTATTTTGTTTTTTTTGATGTGGGGAACTTGTAAAATGAACATAAATCATAGTTTGAACTTTACCGTAAATGAACAGAAAAGGATGAATCAAACAACTTAAGCTACCAAATTTAATTCATGATCATGGTTGCAGCCACCACACTGCACGCATCAAATTTCAACAGCATCAATATTTCAAGAGGACCATTCCAGAAATCACAAACTCACCAATCCAGCATATTAAAAACGTTATTTAGTATATCCACATAGGACCATGAGTTGGTTTTACACAATATCCTTAAATATTATGCATGAAACTCCATCCTAAAAACATTACATGGTTGAGATACAGCTCGATTTAGAACCGTTGTTATATGACATCTGCTCTACTTTTCACAGGATCTGATGACACAAACTCAGCATCAGGGTTCTACATCACTGTATTACACTCTTTGAACCAAGTGCAATTTAGAAATGCCCCATGTCCGAAACAAATCCAGTCAGCATGACTGTCACCACCTAAATCATTCATCACCATGATAACCAAAATATAAGAACATAAAGCATCTAATGGCAGTATGTTATTCTCACTCTTACGTCAAACAGATGGAATACTCAAGACCAGTGCTCTCTACTGGTTCCAGATTTAGAACATAGGACATCAAGAGTTTCTCAAAAAATGTGGATGAATAATTTCTGGGTTGTAATCCACCACTTCAGAACCACTGCTTCACAGATTTTTCCAGTTTTATAATTTGCTAGAAACTCTGAAAATATTAGTTAAAATTAAAATGATTTGGGGAAATATAATATCTGACAAACACAGGAAGTGTGAAGCAATCGAGACACCCTGACGCACACATGAGAAGCAGCACAAACAGACGTCTGGCTTTATGGACAAACATCTGAACCTTGTTGAGAAAGGAAAAGAGGAATAAAATAATGGTGAGAGCTCAAACCAGGTGGTAAAGTGAAAGCAGGTTACCTTTGGTCTGGCAGTTCTCCATATTTCCATCCTGCATTTTACCTATGATGAAGGCATCCACAGACACAGGACAAAAATAACAGAAAGCAGACGATAAAACATTCATCACATGGACATTACAGTGAAATTAAATGAAAAGGGAAGACAGAGAATGAGTATTTTATCAACATCATTGTGACAGTCACATACAAAACACTGAGTATTATAATGAGGTACAGCATGACTTTGTGTGAGGACCTTGCATATTTCTCAGAAAGTCTGCACAAAGACACACTACATATACAAAAATAAGTGGACACCATGAACACCACACCCACAATTGTTTCTTAAAACTTAAAGCTTTAACAGGTTTAATTTAACACTTGCAAAAACAACACTTTTGTATGTACATTTGTATTCACGTAATCACTTCCACTAATAACTTAAGTGTGTATATCTAAACATCCTTGAATTTAGTTGAAACGCTTATTTGAGAAAAGATGTAAAAATTTGCTTCAATTCAAACAGCTGAGTTTCAGTGAGGTCAGACACTGATGTTGGGTGATGGGGTCCAGCTCACAGCCATCATTCATTCATCTAATTTATCTAGATGTGTTTACTGGGGTTCAGGTCTGGCATTTGTGGGCAAAGCTGAAACAGGCAAGCCTGTTGTTTAGAAAGAGGTGTCCACATACTTCTGGCCATGTAATGTATCGTATTTCTTCATACAGTAAGGTTACTTTATTCTGTAATACTGTATGCATTTAGGAATCAAATACATATTTACATCTAGTATTTGCAGTTGTGTGTGTTCCAACAAGAAGTGGAAATAATGTTCTTTTGTATGTATTTATGTAGGCATGTGTGACAGGAATGCCATGGAATATCTAATATGTATATATACTGTATACATACTGTAACACAAAGGGAAAATTCAGGTTGATTGAAACAAATGTCTATCCCAATCAATCTGTATTCACCCTATAAACCGTATTACATCAATTGTATTAAAATATTGGTTTGTTGCCATGATCTTTAATAGTGGAACAATTGAAAAGCAGTTCTTCAGATATTCCATGGAGGATAAAATACACTCAACATACACAATGAGGACTAGAGGAACAGCACATGACTCTACTGGACATGCAGGGAAAGCTAATACACAACAGCCATGCAGCACCACAGGGGATACATAGGAAAGTTATTGTACTACTTCAGAGAAGCAGTTGCAAGACTGGCAGGAAAAAATATTGGCTTTGAGAGAACCTCAAATATACACATCCTAAATTTTGTTTGAGGTTGCGGTATTAATACCTGTCCAACTACCTATTCAATGTGATACTAAGAGGCATGTCTACAATATACAGTCACTTCATGTATTCAAAATCACTTGTAGTATTAATCCACTTATTGGTGTATACATATAAAACGGTTAGGGTTTACACTGTACTGTATAATCTGTAAATATTTAGGGATTAAGTTGTAGCTGTTCTTTCTAACAATTGCACGTCTTTGTATTATTCACAGCGTACAAACATAAAAATGTGTCATCTCGTAAAATAGCTATGAATGATTAGGCTGCAGTAAAAATATTAATAATAGTGATAATATTACATTTAAATTAGGGCTGTCAAACGATTAATTGTGCTTAATCACATCCAGAATAAAAGATTGTGTTTACATAATATATGTCTGAGTACTGTGCATATTAATTTTGTATTCATAAAAAAAAACATACATGTCTATATTTAAGAAAAATATAAAATATAAAAATGAATAAACATTTAAATATAATTTCAATTATTGATAAATATAAATAAATACATCTAAATATTTCCTAAATATATAGGTGTACATGGAAGTTTTTGTGTTCATAAATACAAAATGAATATGCACAGTAAACAGACATCTATTATGTAAACACAAACTTTTATTCTGAATGCGATTAATCGCAATTAATCTTTTGACAACCCTAATTTAAATATTAATAAGATCACACTGTGACCTCAATCACAGGTAAATTAAAAAATGTATTTATAGTTAATTGTAGAACATACTAACATTTCAAATAATATGGTCATTTCACGAAATAAATTGTTTTGTGCCACCGTAGTCTGTCATTTCCTATTGTATGACTACTTACATACTCATGGCTCATATTTTTGTCATCTCTGTTACAGAAAAAAGTTTTACTATATACTAAAGTTTTAATTACAACTATGTACTAGTTTTCAACAAGAACATCCTACTTTTCTAAAAATAATTATGAAAAAGAAATGCTTTTAAACAATATAGTATAATATATATAAATTAATAAGAGCAACAAGATTAACATCATAGTTTCAGGACTAATTCAAATAATTCATATTTTATACAACATAATATATACTTATGCCAAAACATTGCTTAACAATAAAGGGGCGTTCACATTATAACGATAACTATAACAATAACTATAAAAAATAAAGTTTTAAAAATCGTTCTTATTTCAGGAGAATAGCGAGGTTCACACCATAACTATAACGATAAAGATACAGAGAACGATATCGTTGGGATCACTTTCAGAGCGATTTTTTTCCCAGCAGATGAACAATAAAACATTGACAGTCAATCAAATCCATTCAGCGTTCGCGCATTTAAAATGGCAGACCATTTAAAACAAAACAAACCAAACCCTCTTTTTCAAAATAGCTTAAAGAAAATGGATATCTGGAAAACAATTGGTTCAACTCTTGGAATGAATGGTGAGTATGAGATACAGTAACCAGTAAAAGTGTAACATAAAATCACCTCAGGTAGGCTAACCCGCGCTAATGTTGTCAGCGCAAAATTGTCTTGCGTCCTGCAAAGTTGTAGTGAAATTCATTTTACAGACAGTTGATTAGACTATACGAGATTCACTGTTTAGACGCACTTGAAAAGCAGCACGCGAACTTAGAATAAACACAATGTTATCGTCCGCTGGTGTGGACGCAAATATAGTTATAATTCCAGTTATAGTTATCGTTATAATGTGAACCCCTTTAGACTATACAATATGCCAATGAGATTTTTGTGTCAATCTGCATTTAATATTCAAATTAAAAGTCCTTCTAAAAAAGAACAATCATCGCATGGAACAGGCCAAAACCCTTACCCTTATTAACATACATAAATGCAATGTTAATTATTTCAAATAATATTTAATTGACTTAATTGTATGTAATATTGAAAAAAGAACATTTTATTTTATTTTTATTTAATTTAAAATTTAAATGTATTTGTTGTTATACATTTAATTAATTTAATTCTATATCTGATTATTTCTTAAGGACCACCAATTTCGTGAAATGCCCTGATTACTCCGGACATATCTACAACCATGGACATAAATGTACAATAGGAAAAGTGGTAGAAAAAGGAGGAGTTAATGAATAGACATGCATTGAGAGGACCATACAGTCGGCAGGAGAGGAGGATAAAGACAACTGGAGAAAAAAAGAGGCGGAGCCAGTGAGGGACGGACAGAGGAGGTCTGCTCAACCTACCATTGACTAGGCTGGTATTACCAGGGGCATTTGCACTTGCCGCACCGTCAGTAGCTATAGTTGCGATGGGGTGTGAGGAGGGATGGGAGCAGTCTAGCCAGTAATAATGAACAAAAGTAGCATGGTTAAAAGCGTCGCCACCACGATTAGTTTTCTGTCAATATACTGCTGTCAAATGAAAGGTGATATTGACACTGATGGGAAAAAATGCAACATAAGACAGGTTACACATGATATGGAGTACAAAACAATGTCAAGCCACAAAACGACACAATGATCAATGGCACAAATAGCCAGCAAATTTCTGTCATTTGCCCTAAAATGACCATAGAAAAGGAAATTCTTTCAATTGCTATGTAAATTCCCAGAGGAAAAATGCATTGCGTTAACATCAAATGCATGTGGATCATTCATAACTCGCTTAGTGTGAGCTAACTGTAAATCTCGTTTCATTTCTATATCACGTGTTTCTGATTTAATAAATAGTAATGTGGACAGCATACTGTAACTCAGATGAACAGGTCTTATTGGGAATAAGATAATAAATGTTTAAATGATATTAAGTCAAATAAATGTTATTAGGTATCTTGCCAAATGTGAGTACAGTTTGAGACAGTGTTGAATCTCCTTTGAAACTCTAGGAGGCTCAGATAAACAGTTAGGATATTAAAGAGATTTCATTCGTGATTTTTCTTTCCTATGGGATACCAATTAAAAAGATAAAAACAGTAACTACAAAAAATACATGCTTCGAAATCAAAACGAAGTGCTTCAGTCACAACATTGTACAAGCTGTCGTGTATCAGACTACAGAATAAATCCTCTAGACCACAATGAGATGAAAATATCCATTCTTCAGGGAATGACCTTGAGTGAATAATTCATTTAAAAACTAAAACAACATCTTGATCATCATATCTATGCGGGAACATGGATGAAATGCGCTTCTCGTAATACTTAAAAAGAGATTCTTTTTAAGTGACAGATCACTAAAGCAGGGTTTGGGAGGGAAGAGATTTAGTGGGGGTATAAATGACAATTACTGTGGATATTCCCTGGGGCAGAGAGATGTATACTCTACCTGCTAGCTGATGGCCATCTTCCAGAGCCTGACCTGTGTGGTAGTTTGCAGAATAACAAACACATAAGGCCTTATGCTCACATGGGTTTGGCAGTTTATAATACCCAACCAGAAAAAGCACATCATATGAACAGGGATGCAAACTCATCGGGGTGAAAAAAGGTGACAAATATGCGAAACCCCCAATGCTATATATATAACTAAATAAATATATATTATGTAGCTATACATATAACTATATAACTATTACAATAATTATTACAATTTGTATTTAATATTATTCAGTGCACATAATCAGGGTGGCTATGATTATTGTAGCTCCATTGGTAACAATGGCTCTAATATAAACTTAGGGCTACGATGCTTTAGGGAAACGCAGCCCAGAATAGTCTATGGTCTGCTAAAAGTGTTTAGGATAGACAACCACATGTTCATTTGCAAAACCAGATAACCTTTTATTCATATTCATAAAATAAAGTTTCTTATTGTTACTTATCTGAATATTTTAGTTATTATTACTTAACCAAAACAATCCAACTGTTTAAATCATATTACTTGGAAAGCATAATAAAAACGTAGTGTCTATTTACACAAAGTGCAAATAGTCCATCTTGCTGGCAGAGGCTATTTACACCAACTCCGCCCACCAGTATCTGATTGGAATAGAAAAAGTTGTAAAGCGTGTGGTAGTTAATTGCTTAGACGCTGGAGACCGGGGTTCGAATCCACCATTTGTCAAACTCACACATTTACATCACATATCAGATCATGAAGACATTTGTTTTCAATAAAATTAATTTCAAACTTACAATTAAGTTTTATTCATTAAGTTTAGGTGTTAGGGTAATGTTAGGAGTAGGTGTAGGACTTTATTATCTCAAAAGGTTACCACCTTTTAATAATTTGTATAAATATAATGATTATATTTGAATATGTTATTATTAATACACTACAGTAATGAGGTGCAAATAGTATTTGCCACTATTTTTAACTACCAATATAACATCTAAATGTTATTTACAGCTATTTTCAGTAAGTAAATAGCATATCGCTAAGAAATGCTGCTATATTCACTTAGTGTAAATAGAATCTATTGCTATTTACACTTAGTAAAGCTAATAACATGGTTAGCTAATAAATGACATGGTTTATGAAAATTAACAAAAGTTGTCTGTTTTTGCAAATGAACTCTGTTTTGTTCACACAACAGCTTACAGTCACAACTCTAAACATGAATTAACAACATACTCGTATATTATTTGCAAAGGACCATAGTGTCAGATTTAAATTTAAAGACGGCACATTTATCGACAAAGTAGTATTTATTTTTACACAAGAGGTTGCGTTGTAACAACAACATTAGGTGTGACTATCTGCAATGTTATACTAAAAACTAAACGCAACACTCACTTGCGTACAATATGTTACACAAGAAATCTGGCGTTGCATTGTGAAGACTATGAACAAAACACATTATAAAGTAGCGCAGCTATTGTGTAGATAGATCGGCTGTGCAAAACATTACGAAGCAGTTACCGTCAACTCCGTGCTCTCATTAGCACATTTAACGTTACAGAGTGACGAGTGACATGAACTAGTTGTCCAGTATGATTACTTTTACACGTCAGGGCTTCTCCATAAATGCGGTGATTGCTGTTGTCAGTGTGTTAACGCACTTTCCCCCAAACAAACCAGGCTAACCAGCACGCCTTTACCTGCTGCTTAGTGACGGTTGTGTTGAGGTAAGTCAGAAATGTGCAGGTAATGCGCAATTCGACTACATCTAATATTGATTCATGAGTTGAGTATGTGCGCTCAATCTGCGCATCATTTAGCAAACTCTCAAACTAGCTAGTGATTTGACATCATAACCACAACATCTGGACATGATTCTCATAATTTTATTCAACGCCACCCCGTCCAAAGACCCCACTAACCCTCCATTTTCAAAAACTCATCGGATCTATACGAATCACAATAATGACCCATTTTGGATGCAAAACGGCGCATTTCGCCGAAAGGTGACAAGTTGGCATCCCTGTATGAAATTAGGTGAACAATCACTGTTAGCATATATCAGTCATCTGAGATCTTGTGTCAATGAGTCATCTGTGTGGTATTAAAAACAATAACATTTATACTCCCAACGCAGCTTCTACTTGTGTGAAATATTGGGTTTGTGAATTAAAATAACCGGATTAAATCTTCTACTTGTTACTTCATTTTAAAGTCAGCAGTGCTTAAAACAGCTCACTCCCATGACACTATAATATAATGGTCTCTAGACTTGTTTTGGGTTCCCTTTTTAAAATAAGTCTATAAGAATTTAAATATAGTAATACTGCAAAGCTTACAAAAGACACTAATTATACAGTCCCTTTTTAACTTTAAATATTGTGACACTTCTGGCTTTTTATCATTCCCAATTGTAGGACAGTGCCAGACATAATAATGTTTTTATTTATAACAATAATAGTTGTTTAAATAATTGATGGGCAAAAAATGCACATTTAAGCCCAAAGAAAGAACCCAAAGGTATAAACAAAACCGCAGCTCTGGCTTCGCCTTGCTTTAGTTACGTACCTTTCTTTTCTTTTTTCTCCATCTCCTCTACGCCAGCACTGAGCAAGGTGAAAATGATGCCAGTCTGAGAGTTCACCCCGACGGCCGTGACCACCATCCGACCCGAGCCCTCCATCACATGGGTGCCTGGTGATTCAAATAGTGCAGTGCAGTAAATAATAGGGAGACTGTAAATAATAGCAGTGGTGCCTGACCTCAGCACCATAAATGTAATGCTCAGACTGCTGTCTAAAAACATGACAATGTCCACACAAACTGTCACATGATTATGATTAAAGAAATAATGAACGATAAAACTAAAGTTGCTGACTTAAAATATAGTCTAAAATAATATTTTACTCCAACATAAGCAGGACATCCGCTCACGCCGTTTTGGAACAAAGCCCATTGTGTACAATGTATACGTAAACACATTTAGTAGAACAGTAGGAAACAGGAGATTTACCAGACAGAAGCATTGGGTCTTTCTCTACAGTTTTGGTCACATGATCTGATTCCCCAGTTAGAGAGCTCTCATCAATCTTCATATCACTGCAGTACATTAAGATTCCATCGGCTGGTAGCAGGTCACCTGAGAAAATACACAATTGGACGATGAAAATGTAGGAATATTGATTACATTCATATTTGCACATTGATCCACATGTTGGGCCTCTAAGCAGCTGATAATGCTGCCAGGTGCAAAACCTAGAAGAATCTGAATTTATTGGTTTAAAAAAAAGGTGTTAAATGGTAAAATATGGTTTTAATGATGAGTATTACAAGGTGAACTATTATCAGCTACATCATATTCAAGGAAAATTATACTATGCCACTTGTTTGCTTTTCTTGAGTTTAATTCGGGGTTTATTCCAATGTTCAAGGACACAAGGAGATTAATTGGTTTCTGAACACAGGCACACATATGGGAATGAAGCATATGGGATCTTATCTCCAAAGTGTTTCATAGGGCCTTTGTGTTCCTTCAAATAATCCCTTCAGTTGCATCAAACAATGTTCGGATCAATATTGTTGTCTCCAATGAATTCCAGAGTTGATCCTCTAAGATGGGACTTGTCATGCATTTCCCAACAGAATCTCTCACTAATATTTCTGAATGTACAGGCCTAACTGAGTCAATATCTGCACTGTGTTGTGCAACACAAGGCTATATATTGTAGGTGTTCCCCGGGGTTTGGTATATGGCCCTTCTGTTGTTTTATATATCAGAGAGCTGTAATGTTCTTCAGTGATCACTTTGCTTTCATTTTCCTTCTTTGCAATGCATCATATCAAGCCTTTTCTTTGGACTCCCACACATATTCAAAAATAACGGTAAGCCTGGGACTGCAATCCATCACTGTATCTCCAACTAGTCAACAAGATGGAACCCTCTTCCTGCCTGCCAATGCTCTCACCCACAGGATCTCTCCGTCAATGTCAACAACTACATTTTCTGCCTCCCACTTGTTCAAGAGATCGGAAATAAAAAGAGAATTTATCCATGAACGCAAATCCAGCCCAATCCTAATTTAAGGAAATGTGTTATCTAAAACCTTGAACTGCTTAACTAAGTCTCAAAATTAAACTAAAAATAAATGATGCAGACGGTGGTGGATTGCTTTACATTGATTATGGTAAATCGTGCTTTAAAACTTTTCAACTAGCTACTTTATTGAATGAGTATTTTTCTAATTTATACGGGTGATTCTGCCATTCTTTACCAGTATAGCATGACACTACTTATGCCAATAATATCTATTAGTTTGAAAGAGTTCAAAAAGAAATGCAAACACATCTTTTAATGTAAAATCATTAACACATACCATACTTGACTAGTGCAATGTCGCCAACTACAATATCAGCCACAGGAAGTTGGATGGTCTGGCCTCCACGCACCACCTGGAATTTCTGCTCCTGCTCGATGCGACTCTGTAAACCTCTGAACTGCTTCTCTTTACTCCAGTCATTGAAAGCCGTGACCAGGACAACACACACCACAGACAGTAAGATCGCAGCCCCCTCGATCCAGCCGGCCTCCGACTCCCCCTCGTCCTCTGCACCCGCATTTGCTGTGCCACAGGCTGGTGAGAGAAGGGACAAAATATTTACACGTTTCTTTGTGATATAAGACTTATACCCTGTGGGTGAAATTACCTATTTCTTATAACCATAATAAGAAACAAAAGCACATAAAATACACACAAATTCTTTATGAGGTACAAAAAAAATAGGCTAAGTGAAAAAAGACTCCCAAAACAGATTTCTTCTCTTTGGATTTTGAGTCAATAATCTGGACAGCCTAGCATTAGCATAGCAATGCTAAGGTAATACTTTCTTTAGTAAATTCTAGTAATAATATTCATAACTTGATGTTGAAAATATGAATTTATACTTACAAAAATTGCTTTAGCTAAAAATGAATAGGATGACCATGATTGAATGTGACACTTAAAACAGAATGTTCCATAGAGACAGTAATTCGCAATAACTGCAGCTACTGAATACGCATGGTCATCAAATTTTGACATAGCTTAAGAATAAAAGACGATGTAACAGAAAACGGTTAAATATTCTAAAATAAATGGAATGGAATAACATATTTAGCCAAAGTTAAAACCCCTCTAAAACCCATCTCCACTCATTGAGGTCACGTTGATTATTTTGACATTGGGGTTTCTTCAGGGGTAATTGCTCTAGTCTGTGATGCACTAACTCCACTGGGGGCCGTCTACTGTAGAGGGCCAATTCATTTCCAGCTGTGCATGATAAACTAACAGACACATTCAAAGCAGCTGGCAGTCTCTGTAAGCACAAGAAGCATCACAATCGCTTGAAAGCCTGAGCTGTTTATCTGCAGTATTAGTTCAAACCACCACATGTTCAACATTGACAACGAGAAAGTGACTTTTGAACCAGGGCACACAAAAAATAAAACTACAAACATCTTTGCTGTTTTAACTACTTTAATGCATATTCTATGGTGGATCTCAATGTGGTTTTATTTTGCAGAACAGCAGCCAAACCCTATGTAAAATACAACAAGTAACCAGAACCATCCAGTCAATACTCAGGGCACCTAAAGTCACATTAGTTTGAAATCGACAGTAGTTTTATGAAATGGATGTTAAAAGACCTGCATCATAAATGGCTGTGACAGTATGTACTATATTAGATACCTATTACCTATACAAAGTACTTATTATCTATGCATAGAGGACACGTGACCCCTATGTAATATAATAACAATCCCAAAAATAATATTTGAGGCGTTGTTAAACAAGTATAATTAGTAACCACGAGGAACACTTTATTTTGGCACCAACATAACTGCCTCAATTTATTATCTTTTTGAATTTGGGCTCCTCAGCTCCTGTGCCCTAATGGCATAGAAAAGTGTCTATCCAATGCCTGCTGAAAAATCACTAAACCATCCAAGTATTCCTCACTAACTTATTTAAATACTGCGGTTTTGGACATAATATTCAATCCACATAATGACTATCCGAAATATTAAGTTTTAGGGTTGAGTATCGTTTGAATTTTAGCGATTCCGATTCTGATTCTGATTCCACTTATCAAATCTGGTTCTTATCGATTATCGGTTCCAATTCCAATATATATATATATATTTTTTTTTAAAGAGCAAATACTTGAAGAAAAATGTTTTACCTGACAATTTGTCATCACAATACAAAAATTTAAGTAAACAAATATGGCTGCAACGACGCGTCGACGTCATCGATTACGTCGACTACGAAAATACGAAGACATATGTGAAATGCGTCGACCCATCACATAAGTTAGGTTATATTTTAGAAAAGCAACTGTTACATTGGTTATGTATGACTCTGCAATGACTACGTCTCACGAGAATTAAATAGTAATTTTAGGGGAAAAAATCTGAAATGAGTCTGTATCAAGCTTTGTTGCTTCACACCGCGAGCCTTTGCTGGTCGCGCACGCATCTCTGCAAACGGACGAGGCGTTTATATAGTTGAGGCGCATGCCGTTGTTCTATTATTCAGACTTCAGGCCCATGCAGTGTACATGTCATGAGAAAAGCAAATCACCAAAAAGGCTGAGCGAGCGGCGCTGAGCGAATTGAGCGAGCGGAGCGGAATTTTCAGAAAGGCACTCAACGCTCTGCGAGAAAAATTTACGCTCTGCTCACATGCTGACCACGGCAGCACAACTGCTATGCAAGAGCACCTCAAGAGAAAACATCCTTTGACTCCCCGACCTCAAAACGACGAGCCAGCTGTGTGAATATGTGTTTACAGTAAGTTCTTACCTGTTTTGACTCATAATGACGTCACCCTAGAGCTGAAGTACTGTAGGGCCTATGAAAGACACTGAAACTAATTTAAATTGTTCTTAAGCATGGCAAATCTTCTATAAAGTTTTGACCCCAAAAAATTGAAATACAGTCATACATAAAATTCAGTGGACATTAATAATTGAAGATTCTTCATTTAGATGATTATGTCAAAAGCGGGCTTTCAAGAAAAAAGTGTCAAGTAATAGGAGGCATGTGATCCCTGTAGATCTTTGTAGATCTTTGAAGACCATGCTTTAAAGCACATTTTGAAGTTATGGAATTATGCTTTGCAGCACATTTAGAAAAGTTATTCTCTCTTTTATTGGTAACATCATTCTAATATTTGACTCTTACACAAGGTAAGGGCACAGTCCTATACAAAAAGATTTGATTCTAATCATATGTAGCTTTGCCCACTGCTGGCATCTAGAATGATTTCGAGCAGCATTTTATTGTGTATCATATCTGAGGGCTCTCAACTTATATCTTACATTTTGCTTTTTGTAATATTGTTCATATCGTTATCGGAATTATATCGTATCAACCGAAATTAATGAATCAATTTCAATATAAATTTTAGCCAAAACGTCCAGCCCTATATTAGAGGTACTTTCTCCCTTACACGAAATGTCTTTACCACATATATTGCATGTGGCAATGCTAGCATCTTTTTTAATAAAGTTTACCAAACTTTTGAGCGTTTGCTGCGGTCAGTCATAGTGCCAAGTGTAATGAGGTATGCATGTGCATAATAAGATCCTTGTCGCAGGTCCTGGCAGATAGATAAAACTATAAAATGCTCACTGCCGTTCACGTGCGAAAATGACGGGAAAAAGTCAGGAATCGATAAACAGAATCGAAATGCGCGCATCTTATCGAATCCCTGGTTCTTTGACATTTGGAACCGGTTCTAAAATGGAACCGGTTCTCGATACCCAACCCTAGTCATTTTCAGATGTCTAGTTTAAAGCCTGGCAGTATAAAACCTGCTGATTACCCGTCCCATGGCTGTGGCACTAAAATAGAACTCTGTAGATCTCTTAATTTGATTTAGGTCCCCTGCAGCAAAGCACTTGATTCTGTACAGCACTTCTGGGTGCAAAATGTCATTGAGTTGTCTGGAGCTGTCCGTGGTGCTGAAGCACAGACAGCAGGCGTTAGATAACAGCTCGTGACTCTGCAAGCTGCACACCAGAGCAGACGCTGCAACACCCTCGTGAGAGTTCACAGAGCCCATCCCGCAGGACCCTTTTATTTCTGCTATCAGTGCTTTTCTAGTGCATTCTAACAGAACAGCGTAATTTAAATGTGCACTTTTTGCATTAGTAGTGAGTTAGGCATTACGTATCTGTCTCTACCAATAGTGTTTATGGCATATAGATGTTTTATTTCAATTGTATAGAAATGTCTTTCTATACAATGAAGTCTATCAAGCTCAATAAATGATGAAAAGCACATGGTCCTTATGACTTTTTAACTATAATCCAAAATTCTTACTCCATCCAAACTAAAACAAAAATGTATCATCATGAACACCATTGTTTAATTCTAAAGCAAATACCAAAGATGTCAGAACAACAAAGCAATAGGAAATGTTTATATAATAGCATAAGATTAATATGGATTATTTCTATTTTGTTTTACTAAATTCGTTTTTGTCCATTATGACCTTGTTGTTGTACTGTATGGCAAGAGCTGCATTAAAGTTTCTTCAAAAAAACTACAGTGAAATATAACAACATGACGAAGAAATAACAGAATTATTTGCGTGAACTATTCCTTTCAGTCTCTTGTGTTTTGTTTTATATTGTACAATTTGTAAATAAACTACCTTTATAATGTCAACCCTTCAGTACAAATTAATCTCTGAATGTTCTCTGCTGTTGTCAGTTCTCCTCCTCTCACTGTGAAAGTAAGATTTTCTCTATATCGATCTGTATGGTGCCTGTGCTTATCTTGCATGTGGGAGCTGCAGGCAGAAAATCAGTAAAGGCATAATTCAATCTGAACAGCAGGGCTGTCTGGACACAGGGAGCTGCACCACAATCCATCTTCCTTAAGAGACACAGACAGTGCCATTCTCCATAAAAACAAGAAGCACTGTCACCAATCTCTGACTCAATGGCTGGATGGACGCAGTTCGAGCTGATGTAGCCGTTGTGTTCTTGCATCACGTCCAAAGATGATTTTAAACATGTTTGAGGTTCGCTCTGCCTACTGCCTGCTGAAAAGTCCACTGCAGATGTACTTTGCATATTAATGTGAGCCATTTGCATAATAATGTTCACGATAACCTTTTTTGTCCCATTATTTCTGCATATATATGTGGCTCAGCACACTTTGGGTAAAGTAACAACGTTACAAGCTAAGAGTTAATGAGCTATTCTTTGCGCATATCTAGACGGCTTCCTAGCTCAGAATGCACTGGAATTAAAGATCATTTCCCATTCCTGGTGTAATTGAATCCTTTAGCATTATCGTGATTGATAACACTTGCTCAGCATTCTTTTGCATGCCGCCTTAATGGTTTTGTCTTCACTGCACATTTTATGGCCTGGCAGTTTGATGTACGGACATCACCAAAAGGTTATTCGTCCAGAGCACACTTCATTAACTCTAAAGGCTCGGAAACCATTCTTTCACTAGATTCCATATGATGGCCTCTGAATGCATCGTCATGACTGTTAACAGCAGCTCAGTGTGAAAGGACAAACCCTTAGACGATGAGAACATGTAATGGAGATTGAGGAATTGTGTTTCACATATTTCATTTTGTGATTCAAAATTGTATTTCTTTTATAAGTATCATGATAAGTTTTGCTCATTAAAAAACCTGGTATGATGTGAGAAATGATAATGGAACGCGTCTATAGTGTATGTGATGAGCTACACCTGTATGCGGTACCATGAGTGTCACTTAAAAATAAAATTAAGAATCAAATGATCAATTGAATAATTCAAACATAAAATTATACATTAATATAAAAATAAAAGTTATTTTGTGATTTATTTATAAATTAAAATGTATTGTTATGTTGTTCTGTTTAACTACATTTAAACATAAATAATAAATTATTTTAAATACACTATATTGCCAAAAGTATTGGGTCACCCTATCTAATAAACAGGTTTGATGACTTTAGTAATTTCCATGAGTACAAATCTTAATGCTGCAGCATATCATGATATTCTATGGAATTGTGTGCCTCTAATTTAATAGCAACAGTTTGAGAAGAGCCCTTTTCTATTCCATCATGACAATGTGCCTGTGTATGAGACAAGGTTCAGAAAGCAATAATTGATTCAGTCAGTGTGGAAGAACTTGACTGGTCTTCATAAAGCCAAGTCCTGAACCCAGCTGATCATCTTTTGGTGTCATTTTAAATGCAGACTTTGAGCAAAGAACTCATCACCAAACACCAATGACTTGTCGTCATTTTGGGCTTTTGAAACAGTTTTAAATTGCATTTCCACAAATGGCATTGTAAGGAATTTTGTTTCCATCTCTAAAGCAACAGTTTTGGAAGCACCGTTTTTCTGTTCCAAATTGGCTGTACCCCGGTGTACAAGCAATTAATGTGGAGTGATGAGTTTTGGGCTCAAAGACTGCATTTAAACCAAATGTGTTCAGCTGGGTTCAGGACTTGGTTTTATGCAGACCAATTAAGTTCTTCCACACTAACTGAATCAATTATTTCTTTCTGAACCTTGTTTCATAGACAATGGCATTGTCATGTTGGAATAGAAAATACCCCTTTCCAAACTGTTGCTATAAAATTAGAAGCACACAGTTCGATAGAATATCATGATATGCAACATTAAGATTTGTACTCATGAAAATTCATCATAAGTAGTCATCAAACATGTTTATCATATAGGGTGACTCAATACTTTTGGCAATATAGTGTATGTCTAATAATTTGTCCATTTAAAAAGTGATTCATTTATATTTTTATGTTTGAATTATTAAAGTTATAAATTAATTATTTTGCTAGTATAAGAATTACCGTTTTTTATTGCCATAACTTACATTAATGTTGACCACAATTACATGTTAACTGCTGGCGGTTCTAAAAAGGCTTACCTCACTTACAACAGTACCAAAAAACAAGCCTTAAAGGTGCCGTGTTAGAGCATAAATAATACCTGCAAAAATAAAAAGTTTAATGCCAAGCGAGATATTATGTTTAACAGAATTCGCTTTTCAAGGACTACAGAAAACGGCTGGTGTTGGACTACAGCCCTCTACTTCCTGGGTACATGATGTCACTATTCCGGGTTTTTGAATAACCTCCGCCCACAGGAATACCTTTCCGGACAACATGCGCTAAGCTGCTGTCGACTCACAACACACTTGACCAGCTACACAATCAGAACTCGTTACGTATTTCTGAAGGAGGGACTTCACAGAACAAGAAAGACATCAGCCCGTTTTTATGACAGTAAAAACAGCGGTATTCAGTTGTTTAGTCTGACATCACACACCACCATATATGGAAGGTCATGTACCGTTTCTGAGTCCAAACACTCTATCAGATGCCATAGGTAAACTGCAAAAAAAGCTAATAAACGCTCGTGGCGAGCTGGAAAACCGTGATTCTACACTTTATGTCCATAACGAAATCCCAAATGGCCAGACAGTGATTAATTGTTTATTAAAAGTTTATTAAAATATTAATGTTGGGAATTCCATGAGCCTGGAAACTGTAGTGTATATATGGTAGGGGTGTAACGGTTCAAATAACTCACGGTTCGGTTTGTGTCACGGTTTCGGTTCGATTCGGTATGTGCAATGTTCAGGGAGAAATAACTAATAATCAGGCGACAAGTAACAACAACCAAAAAAACAACAGAGCAAAGCAGAAAATAAAACTGCTTTTATATAGAATTGGATTAAATGTAAAATAACATTGCATATGTGCAAATTAAATAAAGATGAATCATTATTTAAGTTACAGAAGCAATTGAGTTACGAGCAGTGAGTGATTTCCTTTTTTAACATAGACAGCAGGAATATTAGGCTGCTGTCGCTTTAAGAGTAATGCAACAGATACAGTACAGTACAGTAGCCTTTACACATGTGTTGTTTTCAGTCTGTTTCTGTTCACTTAAGACATAAGCTACTATGCTTGCTAAGATATTCACAAAGAGGGGCATGTTGACCTACTTTTTTTAATGAATTTGTCCGTTTAAGCGCAAAGCTTGAAAGACAGCTCGATATTTGCGCCGTCTGTGACTCGGCTTTCATTGTGCGCGCTACGGATATTATCTCCTCACAACGAGCGAGCGAGTATTTGTTTGCATCATGCGCTTAAATATTTATCCTAAATTGGCAAGGCTTCAGTGAATTTAGTTTAAACAGCAACATGTGCTGCTCAGGTCTCACCTGCGCTCGCGCGCTCTCAACACCCAGGTGATGACGGCATAAATTACTTGTCATATTATTATAGCAATCTTCGGAAAGTTGTCTGCGTTATTTGATTTGTTGTAGTTTTGGGAGTATCCATCGACAAACATTCATTAACTATTTTTAAAGGACCATATTATAGATGCGTCTTCATATTTAAGATGAACTGCGGACCAAGTGCGTGCCGAACCGTGGAAGGAGAACCGTGCAGTTCAATATTTTACAGAGAACCGTTACACCCCTAATATATGGTGAGTTTATTAATGTTTGCTTAAATAGGCGATATGAATAAACAGTGCTTATGAACAGCTGTTTATGCTGTAGCCCCGCTTGAAACGATTGGAGGCTTGGACCCGAATAAAGAAAGGTAAATTGTGTGAAAAATACGTTATATTGCGTACCGTAAACACAATCAAAGCTCTGAAAACACCAAAAGAACGGCACCTTTAAAAGCCATTGACCTATTGGTACATTTACCAACACAGCCTGGGTAAATTGTTTCAGAGTAATTATATTTTGATAAAAAACTACAAACATCGGCAAGTGCTAACTAAGAACTAATTATCTCAATAAAAAATGGATAGTTCACTTAAACTGAACAATTTGTTATCAATGAATCACCTTTTTGTCATTCCAAACCTGTATGACTTTTGTTTTGCAGAACACAAAAGAAGATATATTGAAGAATGTTGGTAACAGAAAACCGCTGGTCCCCATTGACTTGCATTCGATTTGTGTCCATACAATAGAAATCAATGGGGACCAGCGATTTTTGGTTATCAACATTCTTCAATCTTCTTTTGTGTTTTGCAGAAGCAAGACAGTCATACAGGTTTGAAATTACAAGAAGGTGAGTAATTGTTATTTTCAGGTTTTGAAAATAAATAAAGAGAAAATAATGACTTTTTTCCTATTTGGATGACCTGTCCCTATAATAAAAACTACAAACCAAACAAAGTTATTTAGCTAATTATTCTTTGGATAATGCATGGATCCGGGTCCCAGTCACATAAAACAAATAAACACTTCACTTCAAAGGGTAGTCTATAATATTAAAAACCAAGGAGTCATTTTGATATTGCTGCTAAAAGCTAAAAGCCATCTTATGTAGCCCAAACAGAAAGCCATAATGATACTCACCCTCGCTGCGTTCCCCGGGCGGCTGATAAAAGGACAGTCCCAACGATATTATGGCTGCGATTTCAAGGATGATGAGGGTTACATCTTGTAGCGCTTCCCACACTAACTGTAAAAAAGTTTTTGGCTTCTTTGGAGGTATAAGATTTTGCCCGAAGGTTTCTTTTCTCTTATCTAGGTCAGAAGAATCTCCTTCCAAACCTGTTAAAAAAAGGACAGAAAGATAAACACGTTAGTAACTCTGGAGAAAACACTGAGCATTAAGTGAAAATCCTTTGTGCCATTAGGGGTGTAACAATACATCAATATGGATCGATGCATACATTTCTAATGATACAATGCATCGATGCCACACGTAAAATATCCATATGAGGTACTTTGATTTTGACATTCTCCATATCCCCATTCCTCACGTAACGTCCGTACAAGTGTATTTTTGTTAGTTCAGTGTTTCCGCTATATTCATTTTGCTGTGCGCTGTCACACCAAAAAAACCTCTCCACCACGGCTGACACACTGTTTCCCAGTCATTCCTAAATTGTCTTATTAGAGAAACCTTAGCTTTCATTTCATTTCAAGGTCTCTTTTTCCTGAAGCAGGGACGACTCTGTGCAGGGAGAAGCCAAAGCCACTGTAACACCTACAACCTTTAGTCAAAAAGCTAATGTTAACACCATGGCTTCAAAGGAATGCAGAAAAGGAGTCCAGATGCTAGTTTTTTAATGGATGTCATTGGGTTTTTAGCCGTTACGTTTTTTCAAACTGGAAGTATTACAGACCTTTCCATATCCCTATTACTGGCTGTTTGATATATAAATATGAAACAGAAAATATGTACATGAGAACGGCTTTATTGTGCAGTATACAGTATACGTGTACATACTGTATTTTCTGTTTCATATATATATCAAAGATCATAGACTGTAGTTTATTGTTGTTTGCAGTTTTCAAAGAATTAAATGTTGATCTTATATATTTTGGTTATTAAAAATGTGACCGCTTGTGTAAACTAGGCAAGTAATATCAAAATATCGTTTAAATGAATCGAATAGCAAAAAAACAGGAGACTGAACTATGGGCTCTTTAAGGACAGCATACTGTAATGTGATGTCCAGGGCACTGGTTGAGAGACATTACATTTGTCTTTGCTGCAGTAAAAAAGGCTTTGCATCCCATGCCCACGGATAAAAAATGAGCAATCCATCTCTCCGAGTAAGATTGGGTCCTCATGTCACCCACAATCTTCAATTACTCCGCTGACTCAGAGCTCAGGCTGTTCTACACACTTACATAAAGCCCTTTTCAGCACTAATAGCACATGAACAGAGCAGGCAGCGCATCGCCATTCGCCACACAACTGGAACGCTTCTGTTACAGTCAACAATTATAACAGGAACATTTCACTTTGAGTCATGCAACACCACTCGCTTGCAGTGTAGATGCGGGCTGGGAACACTGCTATGGGTGTCAACTTGACTTAAATAGAAGAAACAGGAACATTTTTATGATTTAATAAATAAACACACTATATATTTACTCAATAAGTGAGTTTTGTTTATTTCGTTTTTTTATAAAAAGGTTATGGATTACAGCTTTCTTTTTTTGTTTACATTACACAAGCCCCATTCACACAGACTGTTGATCCCAGAAAAATGCCGTAAAATTGCCAGAGTGCCTTCTGTGTGAACGCAAACGCATCCCGGATTGATCCAAAAGTGATTCCGGAAAGGGGACCTAGTAACATTAACGGGATCAGTCCCAGAAAGCGCCCTGTGTGAACAAAAGGCAGAAAAAAGCCGTAAGGGTCGTGTCGTCACAATGACGTATTTGTCAGGCGACTGCTAGAGCAGTATATTTTGAAATGTCAAATTGGGGTGAAACGGAGACCAGGGAGCTCCTTTCTATGTGGTGTAAAGAAGTCAAAAACGCAAATAAAGTTGTGATTTGACCGAAAAACATGTTGTAAAAAAGCAACAAATCTAACACCCGATCAGCCGCCATGTTGTTCAACACAAAGCAAAAATTCCCGCTGTTTTACTACGTCACTACCGTTTATTTTCTGACGCGCATATTATATGTCACCATGAACGTGTCATGTGTCTTCACGGGATGTGAACACATGCACAGATTCCGGAAAATCACTAGCAGTGTGAATGAACAACTCAAACGATCCTGGAACAAATCCCGGAAAAGTTTTCTGTGTATTTTCCGGGAATTCTGTGTGAAAAGGGCTACAGTGAATTGATGTAGTAGTAATTTTTGACGACCAATTTAATTTATTTGGTACTCTATTTAATTTAATCACTTGATCACTATATTTGCTGTCAGATTGGATTTTGAGGATAAAAATATTGTAATGTTTTACTTTGAGTATGAGCGAATCAGTATCCTAGTCCACCCTAATATAAACCAAAACGCTACATAAGATGCTTATCAGAAACTGGATACTTCTCAAGT
Source organism: Oreonectes daqikongensis (assembly GCA_026939265.1). NCBI lineage: Eukaryota > Metazoa > Chordata > Actinopteri > Cypriniformes > Nemacheilidae > Oreonectes > Oreonectes daqikongensis. The sequence continues at coordinate 25,656 of JAOTQM010000423.1, forward strand.
AAATGTAAAACTGATGTCAGTTCAAACCCTCTTACATGTCCATGCGCTTACATGTTTTGACCACTGTACTATAGCAACAAACATAATAACTTATAAGCTAAATTTAAAAAATGTGTTTGAATCCTGTTGTGCAAAACAGATGCTTTAGTTCTCTAACACTTTAACAGGATGACCATTTTTTTAATTCAGCAGGGTTTAATATATTTCTCATGCATTTGAAAACTGTACTCAGTCTTCCGAATACTAGTTCTTAAAATAGAAATGAGATTTTTCTTTGATGTAAGTCAATTAATGTCGAGAACACAATGTTCCTGGCTTCACACTTTCTGTGTTTAAAAGAACAGGTGGCAAAATCATTTCACACAGAGACTGTAGTTGATCGTGCTAAATAAATTAATGCATAGATTCACAAACCACTGGAACAAAATGATTATCATGCGAATGACACTTTGCACCTGTTAAGAGCATGAGATTGCATGCTAACAACTGTCAGTATTACAAGACAGGTTTCAATAAAATATGTGTCCTGAAATTTCAGTCTCTGTGACAGCTCTAACTAGCTCTTAAACCTTTGAAACAAAAATGTGACCATAGACTGATTGGTTAGCTGATTGATTTTCTGTCTGTCAATCATTTTACATTTTCATTTACATTTACCTTGACTCCTTAAATTTATGTCAATATGTGAAGTTCTCAAAATATAAGATGACAAATGTCAGTCAGTTGACAAAATAGGTAATTTGTCTAATTCCTTAGAGGGTAAAGTGTCCCTGACAATTATCAAAGCTTTAACATGACAAACAACTGTGTGATGTATGGCAATCACACGCATGACCTGTATCGCTATCATTGAGACATACTGGCCAAGAATCAGTGCCAACAGAACGGTTTATCAACAAGCCGGCCAAACACACTCCATGACTCTGGGCAGCGATGAGCACTCCACACTCTTGGAGCACATACGGGGGCTCAGGCTCGGAGCTGGCAGCGGGACAAGCGGGACTGGGCCAGAGCCCTTGTTTTTCAGGGTCCTTGATAAACAGAGTTTGTGGCGTGTGCTCGGTTTGTGGATCCAGCTGTGCTGTGCTGATTCCCAGTCACTGTGTAACAAAAACCTGGCCCAAATAATTCACCAGCAGCTGTTGTCTTTTTGTGATCACTGACACTGTTTAGCCATGGTATAAAACACAATATAAAACAATTGTTGGTATTAAACCCTGGTGTTGTCAAAATCAACCATTCAACTGTGCAGAGGACAAACTAGAGCATAATTTGTCACATTCACTTAAAGGAACAATACTTGATTTTTTGTATGATTTATTGAAAGAAATGCAATATAACATACAAAACTGTTTCTTCAGAGGTGTATAAAGATTGTACGTAATGAACAGTTATGTTTGTATTGCCTTAGAATAACCCCGTTTTATCTACATAGGCGCGGGCCTATATATGTGGAGTTTTCCATGTTGCGCGGCCATGCTTGGTTACAGCAGCACTAAACGGACAAACAGCTCACAGAGCGCATTTAGTAATTTGTAGAGGCAGCTTGCGTCATCACTGAGTTGAAGACCACGAAGAAGTTAGTTAGTCGTAGTACGAAGAGAAGGGGGAGTAGTCGTCATCGTCATCTAGCTGAAGCATAGATCGTTCTGTTTTTAGAAGTTTTGATACAATGGAAGACCATACGTATTGTGCACAAGAGCCGACAGAGCGCAAATCTCCGTCGGTGAAGCGCAAATGTGACAAATTAGAGACAAACGACGGCAGAAATCCAGGATAAACATCGGTGTAGCTATTACCAGATGAAGGACAAATGTTTTCAACGCGACGCCGAAGTTGCCTGTTTTCTGCCGGGCTGGTAAGATAATTTAACTTTTGTGAAAGTGAAACCAGTTTTTTGGTAACGTTAGCATTTGATACAAATGGGCATATAACCTACGAGAGACGAACGTTTTTCCTTATAAGTGTAGAAATAATGTAACTGCATTGTAATTTCACGTGAAGTAACATGACAGTGTGGCTAGAATCACAGCCGCTGTCTCAGTGGCGACATGTTTTTTTTACTGTTGTGGCCACCGTCGTACTTCGAAAGGGAGGGATGAGCAAATGACTGAAAGATTTATTGCAAATCTATACTGAAACGCTAGTGGCCGCTAAAAATCCAAAACTGCGCCTTTAAGTCAGGAATATTTAGTTACAAGTTAAAATAACGGGCTTAACAATAAGGAATGCATGGCCTGGGCCAGCATGGGAGACCCTTCGGCCAGCTGATGGACATGTCACTTGCCCAATCTGGCCAGTGCTGTATCGTCACGAAAAATTATAATTTGCTTGTTATTAAGCCTTGCCTATTTAAATATTCTCAAGAAGACACAAAAGAGAACTTAATTCAGTTCTCATGAACTGTTTATGATATGCGTGCGCCGTGTGACGTAATTTATGCAAATAGTTACATTTTATGGTACTATAACCTTAATTATTAAGATATTAGTAACTAAACAATGATTAAAATACTAGACAATGTTATTTATTTATTACATTTTTGAGGTGGGGCCAGTAAAAATTTGAATCACTTGCCCAACCGGGCCAGTAGAAAAATTCTTAGCATTGAGCCCTGATATATCACTAATTTACACACACATATATATATACTAAAAATGTAAATACACTAAAGCTATTAATTTTTGTTTAATTAATAATGCTATTAATTGCATTATACATTTATTTCTGAGTATGTGTAATCCCTGGGATCAAACCCATGACCTTGGCGTTGCTAGCGCCATGCTCTTACCACTGAGCCACAGAATAACTCAAGCATGTGGTGGAAATGTTATGCCCCTTACCATATTTGGAACATCAGCTTCTAAAGCATACAACAGCACTACAGTGAGAATAGTAATGCCTTCCTTCTTTGCATATACATTTGTGCAGTGTTATACAAAGCTTCCCACACAATGACGTAGATTTGTGGGGGCGTGTTTACATGAGCCATTTTAGCCAAGTCTGGATGAGCCTCTGCTTTTAAACATATCTTTTGGTTTGAGACTTTAAATTTTGCAATTTTACATGTCTAATATAACTTGTAACACACGTTCACACTTGACTTCTTTTTTGAAGCTGCTAGTGTCTGTTTTACATTATAATCATATGGAGTAAATCGTGTTTTCCAAAAAGTCCTGAGCGCTTTTTTAAACACCAGCATCTTTTTCTGCAGCTCAGAGCATCTTTTGAAGTTGAAAAAAGTTCAACTTTTCTGAAAAAACGCCCCACGTCAAGCACCTTTTTCACAGCTTACCAATGACAAGGGGATGAATGTGATTGGTCAAGCAGGATCAAGCTAGAAAAATTAAGTTTAATTTTCACTGTCAATAACTTTTGATTGCATTTCTAGTGAGAAATGAGAATTGTAGTTTTTAAATATGTGATTAGTTATTGCAAAGATGCTCTCTGTTTATAATTCAAATAGACTTCTGTTACGCTGCATATGAAGCCAGTCTCTCTGTGCTACCTTCATGCACAAATGCTGCCTATGAACGTTGTTGTAACAGTATGCCCACAGGAACACAAACAAGGGTTTCTTCTTCAGAGAATACTTTTAATAGGGTCGCATGGAGAAAACACATAGAACATAACAGGTAGCTACATTTAAGAGTAGACAATGAACACAGGGAAACGCAGGGTAAAAATGGAGTCCGGGTGATGAGGATCATAGATGACAAGTGCGGTGATGGCAAACGAGGAGATGAGGAACAGGTGCGAGAGCGTGAGGGAATGCTGGGAAGTGGAGTTCTTGGGGAAACATGGGAGAAACAGGCAAGGGAACACATAGGAGTGTGACAGTTGTCGGCTGCTATTTGTTTTTTACTAAAAAAATGCTATTATCATATGTGAACACAGCTTAAGTATGTTTTGCCAACTTCCCAACAATAACAATATATATCATAATAACAATATCATAATAACTCATGTATACGCAGTAACAATTAATCTGTCATATAACTAAAATCTCAATTGAGGTTATAGTATTTAATCTGAAAGCGAAAAAGAAATAAAGTTGCGATAAACATGAATAATATAGAAATATAAGATATTAGGTTATTTTAAAATTATAAGGAATACTTAATAAAAGAAGTTAGAGTAGTTAAAGGCGCAGTTTGTGGAAATCCGCCGCTAGAGGGCGCACGATCAAAACAACAACAATGCCGTAGCTTGATGACGCTTGTAAAAGAGCGTGGAATTATGGGATCTGTTGTCATCAACTCCACCGCTGATGGCCATTAATCAGACGGGAACGAGAAATTGTTGTCAACTCTGTTGTCTATTTCTGTTAAAAGCAATAAAAATAAAAAATAATAATAGATCAATTGTTGTCATGCGGTTGATCTATGTCACTAAAGGCGGTAACAAAGGGTAACGTGGATATGATGCTATTGACAGGCGACTGCACGGCCCCGTATTACTGTTTAAAACGGCGATTTTATCACGATTTACAAGTAGATAAAAACATTTGATATATTGTAAGTACTCAGCTTAACAAAATATATAACATTGGCCTAGTGGTTTTTGGATATTTTACTGCAAAGATGTTATAAACTGTAGCTTTAAAATTGGTTCCCTTTCAAAATCTATCAAAAGCCGATGACAATTATTATTTTTTTGTGGATTTTAACATGGTGTCCAGAATTTTTTTCTCACATTTATACAATTGAATTTAAAAGAAGCATATACGAGTTTGATTCTCATAACTCAAGTACAATATGTGTCATGGGTTTATTTTCAGGGAACACACATACTAATAAAATGTATACATTGAATGAAGTAAGTGACTTTAGATAAAAGCATTTAGGTCGTTATTGTAAGCTCAACATCATAAAACTACCCAGTCAATCTTAATTTATACTATAGGTAGTCAAGCTGTACTAAATACATCTAATTGAGCTTGAGATTTTTCTCACTTCTAGGAATTGCGGATGGAGGAAACACTTTCTTCAACTGACAGGAGGCTGACACAAAAATTATCATCAAAACTGACACAGAGCTAAAGCGACAAGAAATAAGATGGTGGCTGCTTCCATGGGAACGCCGAAAGAAAAAGACCCAGAAACCATGTGAGGCTGTGTTAAAACATGATGGAAAAAGGAAACATTGCTACTGAAATATAAAGGGGAAACACTTGCACAAAACAATTCCTGCCGCTGGGAAAGAATGCCCATGCTGCAAATAGCACAGTGAGCTAAAAATAAACTCATTAAACATTCAATCTTAATTGAGTCTCTGCATGAAGGAGACCTCTCATGCATCCCTTTCACCCACACGGCATCAAACGTCACTGTGTGTGTGGCTCTCAGTAAAGCTTTCATCATGAGAGTTGTCCGAGGATGTTGCTAAATTCCTGTGATTGTCGTGAACTAGAAACGCTAAGTTGTACATGTAATAATGAGAACAAAAAGTGACGGTGGCAATAAAGGTTTATTTAAAGAAGCAGGAAGATAGCGTGGGGAGATGTAACTACTGTACGTTAATGTTTTATGTGGATTAGACTGTGACTCATAACCGCAGTCATTAGCAGGTGTCAGCAAACGGCTGCAACATGTTTCTGCTATACATGATGATGAAAAGAAAATAAATCAATGATGTCGTAGCGTAAGACACACAATGAAAGTGTCTCATGCACTTATACGTTGAGGTAGCCTGGAGATCAAATATATCACGTTCAACATTTATGGCTGAATGTATTGCTTTATTTTATTATAAATAGATTCTTAGCAATACATCATTGTTTATAGCATAATAGTGTGTAGTGACTCTAAATCCTAACACTACTATATATTTTAAGGGTATTACGACTGAAATATGGGTGTAATTAATCTGAAACTACCCTGTCAGGGAGAGGGGGGCGGTTGGGGGTTTGCGACAAAAATATCTGTCGTGCAAAGGTTGAAGGGAGCTGTTGACATCAATATTTATTGTTTTGGAACAATCTTCGGATGGTGAATGACAACAGAGCAGGGGTGGTGATCTACAGGGGCCAGTCCATCACTACTAGGTCCTTTAAAGCTCATCCTCCTATATCCTCCTAATGTGCATATGCCCTCTATTCTGACAAAACTGCAATATTTTCAAATCACATTATAACAACATATTGTTTATACGATGTAGTAAAAATCTAGTAAAAAATGAGGTTGTATTGGTTAGTAAATGCATTAAATAACATGAAATAACAATGAACAATATAGTTTTTTAGCATATAACTAACTTGTTTAGCATGTTAACTATTGCTAACAGTTAAAACATTTGATTTTAAAAATGTAAATGCTGAAATTAATATGAACAAAGATGAATAAATGTAGTAGAATGAGTAGAGTGATGTTCGTTGTTCATGTAACCTAATGCATTAATAGATCAAAAGATTAAATTGAAAATCTAATAGGCCAGTGTGCTGAAAAAAGTGTACAGTATTCTGGGCAAGTACATAAATGCACAAATTGATAGTTTATCCAAAAATCGAAGGTCATCATTTATTCACCCTCATGTCTTTTCAAACCTGTATGACTTTAAAACACAAAAGAAAATATTTTGAGAAATGTCTCAGTGGTTGTGTGTCCATAACCATGGAAGTCAATGTGGTCCAGTATTGTTTGGTTACCAACATTCTTCAAAATATCTTCTTTTGTGTTCTGCATATATATATATATATATATATATATATATATATATATATATATTATGAAGACAGGATTCCGATTTAGCTAGTCGTACATTCTAAATGTAGAAGCAGGGCTCTAAGAAAGATAATTTCAGATTTAAATACAATGATACGGCACTTGGTGAAATGATGGAATCAGCATTAAGATAAAGACAAAATGAGGGAGAGAATGAGAAAACTCATTTCCATGAAATGAAGCAAGAGCCACAAAAGTAAGTGCTGACCTCATTACTCACTGAAAGAGTGTAAATCCACACTCTGGGGACTCATGCGACCACTGAATATTAAATGAATTAGGATGTAAAACCAGAACACATACACACTTCATATGATGGGGTGTATATTTGAGAAATAAAATATAGAACGACATCAGGGTGTAAAAGTTACAAATAATCAAAGACTGATGTTTGTGCTGTATAAATGTTAACTTGCTTAAACACTAATTTATACAATGTTATTTGCATGTGTTCATTTTGTTTGAAAAGTCTCTTTTTAAGAGAGACAGAGAGCAGTAGTGTGTTTTTATTTTTTCACATACTTTGCATACTTTGTTTTTTCACTGTGGTTAAATATAGATCACCATGGAAACCCTACACATAAAGCATTCTGGGTATCGGCTGGGCGCTCCACACGGGAGCTAGTTAAGAGCACTGCAGGCACATGAAGATGACATATAGTTCATAACACCTGCATTAATGTACGTCTGAATGACCTAACAGTGCGTCAGAGGGCTCATGTTGCTATGCGACTTTCACCGTAGTTTCATCCCATCTAACATCACGGGTAAAAGAAAATGTTCGATCAATACAGCAATAGATCTTAGTCAGGGAAGACGCCATATTCTGTTTGCCATGAATGAAAATGAGGCTGTGAGAGGGTTACGTGTACAGTCTGTTCAATAGAGTGCACTGTATTTATGTCTCAGGTTGCAGCCAACTCTCACATCCAATGTTTTCTGCTGTTTTATTACAGATGGTATGAAGTAGAGGAGATGGACCACTCACAGGAAAGCTATTTAGAGAAATCACCACACTGGTAAAAAGAGCCAATCAGCTGTTTGTTTACTCCAGAACATGTCAAGAAACAAAATGTTTGATATTGTATCAGATTGTATCGCTGACTGGAAATAGATTTGGTAGATTTGGAGATTTTGGTATTTTCTGATTGAAGTAGGCAATGTACTTTCCTTGCCTGCCTATAGCCGAAATAGAAAATATCTGCCCGAGGGCTTTAACAAGATGGTCTTTGAATAAACAGCTACAACTTACATTTGGGACACATACAGAATTGGCCAACATGATGTACTTGCAAAAACTTGGCAAGAAAAGCAAAAGTATGTGTATAGTACAAAATGGAGAAAACACTACTTACTCAAGGTATTTATTTGACAAAATTATAATTGCTTTGTAAAAAGGCAAACTATAGTATATTAGGGGAAAGTTTTTTCTAATATACATAAAAAATGCACAGAAAACAAAATGCTCACATGAAAAAGATGTCCATCAATATGTCCAATGGCAAACAGAATTTTTGATACACTTGTAAAATCAGTATATAAATTGGACATAGGAGTGTGCGATAGAGGTCGACCGATATGGGTTTTTCTCTGGCCGTTTTTAAGAAATCAGGGCAGCCGAAGGCCGATATATATAATGCCGATTTCTTTTGGACTGATATGATTTTCTTTTTTTACCCTTTATCTCATAAAATCTAACATAAAAGAAGTGATACAGAAAATTGCTTAAATTAAACAACACAAGCCTCCAATCAGTGCACTTGTATAATTTAGATAAAAACAATGCATCTTAAATATTAAATACACAAAAACAGGTAATCAAAACTTTTTGAAGAAAAAAATAAAGTTTTAGTGCACAAAAACGTACATATAAAATAATATAATAAATAACAAAAGTGTTACACACAGTAGCAAATGTTTATTGCAGGGTAAAAGCAATAAATAGTAATAGCAGTAGCCTAATTCCTAATAATACATTGCTCAAAACTTTTAAGCACCTTCTCAAACTGAAGCATGCGTTTTGTTTATGTTTGTTGTTGACAGACATTGCTTTAAGTCAAATGGCCATAATCTAAGTAATAACAAGTATAAAGAGTTCACTCATATCACACATCCTGCTGCTCATTACCGGTTAAATGGCTGTTAAATGGGCGGTTTTTCCATTCCAATGTACATTGTTGTTTTTTTCTAACACATGCTAGACGGTAATGTATGATCGTTGCACTCGTGTCTTTTGCCGCGTCTCATGCATGACAAGCGTTCAAAGCGGCGCTCAAGTTAAAATCAGTTCAACACTCCCCGTGTCTCGTGTTTCTAACAGAAACATGTTCTGTGTGACTGTGAACGAGCCCAAGAGTGCAGTGGACACAAGTGATGATTTCGTCACATACACATTTAAATTAGCTAGAAGTTTCGTCTGAATTACACGCGTTTCTACTTTCACATTCAAATTAGTTACAATGTAATTTCGCGTTTGAAATGGTCTATTTTTTCCCTGTCATTGTTAGCTGAAGCTTTGTGAACACGAAACGGCTGCAGAGTGAGCTGCTCGGTCTCGCATGCAGTCTCAGACGGAAAGAAATTCTCCGGTAGAAAAACAGAATTGTTAACATCGGAGTTTATCTATATAACGCAAGCTACTATAATAATTTTGCTACTTGGCTCGTTGCCAGGTTAGCATGCGGGCGATCATGCCGGTGGAATTGTATATTATTTTTATCATGCCGGTGGAATTGTATATTATTTTTATCATGCCGGTAGAATGGCAAGCTGCTTGCTGCAAGTGGCAGCATCACATGTTTCACAGCAATGCTTAGCTGCTCGCAGATGCGCCTGAATTTAAATCGGCCTAATTTGCAGCACAATCGGCCGATGCCGATTAATTGAAAAATGTCAAAAATCGGCCGATCAATCGGTCAACCTCGATATTGGCAAAAAAAAGGATATCTAGATATTTTATGGGATTTTCCGATAAAGTTAATTATGCATCCTACAGTCTTATGCTCTTCTAGCTCAATCTTACATGTTACCAGTATATTCATTATTGATATTATTTAAAAATATTCTGTTATCATTCAATCATTCTCATGTCAACCTTTGTGACTATTACATATGCAGAACTTAAAAGAAGATATTTTAAAGAACAATGTTTACCAAACAACAAAACCATTGAGCCATTTCTCAAAATATCTTCTTTTGTGTTTCACAGAAGAGTAATATACATTTTTAAAGAAACATAAGGGTAAATAAACGATGTTAGAATTATATTTGAATGAACCAAAATGATGATTATTGAGTAAACTATCCCTTTAAGGAAATTTACCTATAGCTGTTTTTAGTGGAGCTTAAAAAACATGTGATATACTCGATAATATGATTTTCCACATCGTTAAAACAAGACATACGATATTTTGGACACAATAAATCTCGCACACCCCAATTTGGCCCTGAATAATGACAATCATTCCAGCTGTGCTAAGATATACAGTATAATATTACTGATATTACAACTGATTATGCCAAGGACTAATTTAAAAAAAGAAATTGGTGAAGAAGTATTTACATCAATGTTTACTTTCATAAGAGCAATATGGCACTTTTTGTAAAAAAAAAAAAAAGGCTTGTACAACGATTTCTATAAATTTAGTTTGAGGGCTGATGGGTGGGCAAGACTTCATTATAAGACCTGAGAACATCATGATGCTGAGGCTGACAAGGTGTCTTGCTGTTTAGGGGCAATTTAATTAGACATCTGCTGTTGGTGGTGATGGGAACGTGTGTCTTGACATGGGCTTTTCCTGTTCAGGCTGGAGAGCTTAAGAACTGATGAATCTTCTGTTCTTTATACGTGAACACCCCCAATGCACCAGCAGTCATGAAGAACAAGCGTACTGATCTTTAAACCCACGCTCACACAGTTGTTGTGTAGAGTAATGATAGTGTGGCTGCCGTGGGCAGTGTGTGTGTGTGTGTGTGTTTGGGGAGGAAGAGCTGTTTGCGGTAGCCCTCTCTCTCTCTCTCTCTCTCTCTCTCTCATCCAGCTGGAACGTCAGTGTCAAGTTTCTAGTGTCGGTCTCAGATGTAGCTCTGCCACAATTGTGCCCATTAAAATACACAGGACTTTCCAAAACTTTCCCTATGATATTTAATAGGGAATACTTGATAGATCCAAGATGGCGGCGCGATCACATCGCGAGGCTCAGGCTCTCTCCAGATTCTGCAATTTTGTGGTATTTTTCTTGCTCATCTCGGGTCTGTTCGTGCAGAACAGCTGTGCCTTTACATCGTACACCCGACATGAGCTTTTGGATATTGGTTTGCGACTTCCTGACAGTTTTATCAACAACCTTCAACTCCTTCCTGAGATCGCCAGAACAACCGAGGCCGCTCACTCTACCCGGCCGGGCGGAAGTGCTCGCAGGCGGCGTCGAGATCGTAAACAAAGGCGGGGGAAGCGCGGAGGACTAAGAGCTAAGCTAAAGCTAACACCACACCGGCTCTCTTTACCCAGCATTTTCCTCGCCAATGTTCGGTCACTGGTGAACAAAATGGAGGAGATTCGACTCAGCATCACTTACAGCAAGAGACTTTTTAACTGTAATGTTATGATCTTCACGGAAACATGGCTACACAGCGGCATACCGGACAATGCTATTGATTTAGCAGGACGCCACACACTCCGGGCGGATAGAACGTTAGATGGCTCCGGTAAGACCAGAGGTGGTGGACTGTGCATTTACATTAACAAAGCTTGGTGCACGAACTCTGTTATTGTCGGAAAACATTGTTCAGCTAACCTTGAGTTTCTCATGGTTAAATGTAGACCGTTTTATCTGCCACGGGAGTTCACTTCCACCATTATAACTGCAGCCTACATTCCCCCGGATGCTGATGCCAAGCTTGCTATGAAAGAACTTCATGCAGCCATCAGTAAACAACAGACTGCTCACCCGGAAGCTGCGTTTATTGTTGCGGGAGATTTTAATCATTCAAACTTAAAGTCAGTTCTCCCCAAATTTCACCAGCATGTTTCCTGTCACACCAGAGGAAACAAAACCTTAGACCATGTTTACACAAACATGGCTGAAGCTTACGTTGCGACCCCCCTCCCCCACCTGGGACAGTCAGATCACCTTTCTTTGTTCCTCACCCCCAAGTATTCACCCCTCATCAATCGTGTGAAGCCATCAGTGAAGACCATCAAAGTGTGGCCTGTGGGGGCAGATTTCACACTCCAGGAAAGGTTTCTACACACAGACTGGAGTACATTTGCTTCTCAGGCCACCAGTGGCTCTCACACGGACATTGACTGCTACACCTCTTCTGTACTGGATTACATCAACACCACCATAGACAATGTTACCACTCAGAAACAGATCATCACGTACCCAAATCAGAAGCCATGGATGAACAAGGAGGTGCGCCTCCTGTTGAAGGCACGCAATACTGCCTTCAGATCAGGTGATGCACAAGCCTACAGCACATCCAGAGCTAACCTGAAGAGGGGCATCAAAGAGGCCAAGCACTGCTATAAGCTAAAGGTAGAGGAGCACTTTTCCAACTCCGACCCTCGACGCATGTGGCAAGGCATCCAGGCCATCAGTGATTACAAACCCACCCACTCCACCCCCGCAGCCACTGATGTCCTCTTCCTGAACGAGCTTAATGACTTTTATGCTCGCTTTGAGAGGGACAATAGAGAAACTGCCACCAAGCTCAAACCCTCAGTTGATCACCCTCCAATCACACTCTCCTCCATAGACGTCTGCAATGCACTGAGCCGGATCAGTGCGCACAAAGCCGCTGGACCAGACAACATCCCTGGACGCGTACTCAGGGCATGTGCTGAACAGCTTGCTGGGGTTTTCACTGACATCTTCAACCTGTCTCTTGCCCAAGCAGCTGTGCCAACATGCTTTAAATGCACCTCCATTGTGCCAGTGCCAAAACACTCCAGCCCAAAGTGCCTCAACGACTACCGCCCTGTAGCACTGACACCCATTGTCATGAAGTGCTTTGAGCGGCTGGTCCTGGCACACCTGAAGGACTTTCTACCATCCACATTGGACCCACACCAGTTTGCTTACCGCAGCAATAGGAGCACAGAAGATGCAGTTTCCATGGCACTGCACTCTGTGCTCACACATCTGGACAATAAGAACACCTATGCACGTATGTTGTTTGTTGACTTCAGCTCAGCATTCAACACTATCATCCCATCCAAGTTAATATCCAAACTTGAAGACCTGGGCATTAACACCTCCCTATGCAATTGGATTATGGACTTTCTGACCAACAGACCACAGCAGGTGAGATCAGGCTCCATCTGCTCCACCACTATCACACTCAACACTGGTGTACCACAGGGCTGTGTGCTAAGCCCCTTCCTCTACTCCCTCTTCACCTCCGACTGCAAGCCTGTGAACGGATCTAACTCCATCATCAAGTTTGCGGACGACACTACGGTGATTGGTCTCATCAGCAACAACGATGAGACGGCCTACAGGGAGGAGATCCAGCACCTAGCCTCATGGTGCAACAGCAATAACCTGCTCCTTAACACCTCCAAGACAAAGGAGCTCATTGTGGACTTCAGGAAAGAGTCAAGAGGCACACATGACACCATCCACATCAATGGGATGGCTGTTGAACGTGTCTCCAGTTTCAAGTTCCTGGGGATCCACATCTCGGAAGACCTGTCCTGGACTACCAACACCTCCAGCCTGGTCAAGAAGGCTCACCAGCGCCTCTTCTTCCTGAGGACACTAAAGAAGAATCGGCTGTCCTCGGCTATCCTGGTGAACTTCTATCGCTGTGCAATAGAAAGCATCCTGACCAACTGTGTCACAGTCTGGCATGGGAGCTGCTCTGTTGCAGAGCGCAAGGCACTGCAGCGGGTGGTGAAAACCGCCCAGCGCATCACAGGGACTCCACTTCCATCCATGGAGGACATCCAGAGGAAACGCTGTCTGCGTCGAGCTCGCAGCATTCTTAAGGACTCCTCTCATCCCGCTCACAGACTGTTTTCTCTCTTGCCCTCCGGCAGGCGTTTCAGGTGCCTCCGGACCAGGACTAGCAGATTAAAGAACAGCTTTTTTCCCAGAGCTGTCTCTTTATTGAACTCTGCCCCTCACTGATCCCACTGCCCCTCATATACTACCACACTCTTCTCCCCCCCCCCCCCATTGCACACCTGTCTTCACTTGTTATTTGCACTAATGGACTGTCTATACATAACATTTATGTTCATTTGCACTACCAGACTGCTCATTTGCACTGCCAACTGTTCATTTACAGTACCGACTGTTTACTATGCATCTTGCACTCCTACACTTTAACTGAAATATGCAATAACTTCTTCCATTGCACTGTTACTTAGATAGCTTCTGTCCATAATTTATTTGCACTACTCTATATTCATCGCTCTGCTGCTCACCATAGCCTAACTTATTGTATACATCCACCTGTAAATTTCTGTTTATAGTAATAGCCATCTGTACATTATGTTCATAATACATATCCATCTGTAAATCTCTGTCTATAGTTAGAGACATCTGTAAATCATGGTCATAGTACATTTCCATCTGTAAATTACTTCTGTAATATTTATTTATGTAATTTATGCAACCACTGTATATCCTGCACTTGCTGCTATTGCACTTCTGGTTAGACCTAAACTGCATTTCGTTGCCTTGTACTTGTACATGTGTAATGACAATAAAGTTGAATCTAATCTAATCTAATCTAATGTCAGGGCTGTCATTAACAGAGTACTGTAAATACAATGTAATTAAAATACAAAGAAACTTGGTTCTGTGTATAAACATGTTTTTTTATGTATTTACTATATAGCCTCAATATGTATTTATATTTATATGTATGTATTTAAAATGGCTCCAACGTATTTAGAGGCTTAGATTATGTTTGCACGACAACAATGAACCAAAAATGGAAATGGAAAAAGGTTTTGCATACAGACAACACTAGTTACAAAAACAAGAATTCATAAAAATGACTAAAATCATTGTATTTTGCATGCCTGGCCAGTTATTGCATTGTCACACAATGTCTGTACATGAAATACGCATGTGCATGACATCACTGTTTTCACAACTTTGTTTCAGCATTTTTGTAGTGCACACGGAGGCAATAACAATACACTCTAAAAAAAATCATTACAAATAGATACAATATACTGTGTTAATATGAATAAATTTTCCATATTCATTTCTTACAGTTGTCTTACCTGTATTTTACATTTTGCACTGCATTAAATTACATTTTAGCATTAACTGAAATGTCCGTAAAATATATAGGCAGAAAACTTTCAAAAAGTAGCACCTTGAAACCCGTTTTCAAAAGTTTGCGTTTTTAGACCCCAAAATGTCATTGTCAGGTATATGAATGGCCAAAATGTTTTCGTTTTTAGCTGAAAACGAAAATACATTTCAGTAGATTTACTTTACTTTTAATTGCCATTAGACCATTTGCCACTGCAAAAAATTAAAGCGAGATTTTACTTGCAGAGGCCACATTCACGGCGCGGTTAGCATTTTAGCCGGTCACGCTGTCTCTGTCTGCTCTGCTTGTGCGGGGCGCAGAGGTGTTCATGTGCGCGATCGCAGAGTGGACAGCGTCAGGTGAAGTGATGTTACTCGAGGAGTTAATTCATGTTTTCCTGATGAATACTGTCAGTTCTGAAGAATAAATCCATATAGACTTGATGTCAAAGCCACAATGCAAAGCTCGGATGTGGGAACAATAAGGCTTAAATCCGAATAAGAGCATGTGTAAACGCAGCCATTCGACTTTGTTTAAAAACAGTTGCAAAGAAAAGAGCAATACAACTAACTTAATCTAAAACATAAGCATCCCACACAAGTTTGCTTTTGGTTGGCTACTTTTCTATTACAGTGAGCTTCTTGCTTTCTATGCTGCACAGTTCACCGTACACCAGTGATGTGTTTCTGCTTGAATAATTCAGTTTAAAGACTGTTTCCTTAAAGGAACGGTTTACTCAAAATATCATCTTTTCTGTTCATTCAAATATAATGTATTCTAACATTGTTTGTTTACCCTTATGTTTGTTTAACCTGTATATGACTCTTCTGTGAAACAAAAGAAGATAGTTTGAGACATGTCTCAATGGTTTTGTGTCCATAAAATGGAATTCAATGGGGTTCAGTGTTGTTTGGTTAACATTGTTCTTTAAATTATCTTCTTTTAAGTTCTGCACAATTAATAGTCACAAAGGTTGACATGAGTGAAAGATGACAGGATTTGATGAGACACTCATTCTCTATTAATAATATCAACAATAGATATCCTCCTGGTAACATGTAAGATGGAGCTAGTACTTTAGGATGCAAAATATCGCCTGCATATCGTTATTGGGAAATCCCAGAAATATCTAGATATCGTTTTTTTGCCAATATCGCACACCCCTACTCTGAAGGCTGTCCAAATGTGTTTCTCTGAGCTGCCTACTGAGGCAGCGAGGCAACAAGTCAGCAGCCTAAGCATTCAGACACAGACACTTTTTGGTGATCCATTCACAAGTAGTCACTGCTAAATATAAGTGAAAAAGGTTCCATTGACAGGATTATATTATTCAAACCCCATTCAGTCAGAACAGTGATGTATAAGCTAATAAATGCTGATGTGTCTTAGACAGCTGCAAAGGGACATAAGCACAGTTTAGCATATAATCTAGCCACTGCTGTCAAGTAATGGGTTAGTGAACATCTAATGCTCATTATCTAACTGCCAAACCCAGGCTGCCTCCCTGATGCATTGTAACACTTATCCCGGCAATTTTTAGCACATGATGTTATAATGCATAAAACCACTGCTGAATTTACCCAGCAGTAAGCCATATAATACTTAATGGGGCTTAAACTGCATTCATCTAAAAATACTGCGCAATCCTAATATTCATTAACAATTAGAAAAAAATCCCATTTCACTACTGTAGTAATGTAATGTGGCACATTTTAAAGTGAGACAAAATGTTAATGCAGAAAAAGGCAGGATTTGATTACATTTACAATGATTGGATCATTAATTCTACCAGATATGGAGGAAGGGTTCAGTAATGTCAGCTAAACACGTTATTTCATTTGAAGTAATTTGCATTACTTGTATATATTGTGTACAAAAAAGACCACAAATGGGTATTTGGTTTAATGCCACATTAATAAAACAGGAATGGGAAAACTAAACCTTTAAGATAAAGTCACAGTACTAAAAAATAAAGCATAAATGTTTGAAGCTTTAGTAGATTAAATGTTGTTACTCTGTAATAATCCACCAATGCAACCACAGATGTATTTTCAGAGGGTGTGCAAAGGTTACATTAAAGTCTCCCGAGGACAACTCTACTTTGATGCTGTATATCAAAGCTTACAGCACTACTGTAAGGTCTGATTATTATCCAGAGAGAAAGGACTATCACACCAGTGTGACTCAGAACATTGTGTTCTTTATGACACTCAATTCAATGATGAGCTTTTCTAAGTAATTTGCCAAGGTCTTGATTTGGCTTTTTAGTGTGCACAGGTTAATGAGTTATATCAGTTTATGTATGTCCCCTGCCACTCCAACCCATGACCTTGGCGTCACTAGCAAAAAAGCTACAGGAACATTTTCTGACAACTGTAAACTATCTATAAAACTTTCATTTACATACCCGAAAAGTGGCAAAACTAAAAGTTACAGCAAGAACTGGATGATAAAGTGTGTGATTCACTAACCAAAATGGAGAGTCAGCTGTCACACTTCATGAGCGGTAGCACACTTGCCCACTGCCAGCGTCATTGACACCACTAGCCTTCTTTCAAGGGCATTCAATTGTGTTGTCATGTGCACCTTTAAGTGCAAAATTACAAATCATTCTTGTAACTTTTGTAACAACTTTGTAACTGACTAAGAAACCAGAAATCACTCTTCAAGGTCATCCATTCAAGAGCATATTTTTGGTCTGGTCTTATTTATAATCTGTCCTCAGAGGAAATGCTTCCTCCTTTTAAGAATGGCTGCTGGAATGAGGGCAGCAGTACTGTCCTTATTAGAAAAGATTGTGCTCCTTCTCAGCAATTCCTGTTGGGACCTCAGATTAAATGGGCTATATCAGAAGGGAATGAGAGCACGGACTGGCGCACTAGATTAGTGTGCAGATCGAGGGTACGAGAAGAGAGTAAACCCTAACTAGGGTGAGACAGGGCGTTTAACTAACCGTGTGAACTGCTCCGCCAGAAAGGTGTCCTTCAGCACAACGTCACATCATCGACTGGGCTCAGTCAGGTGAAATGGTGGCACAGATAAGAGCAGTTGGGTGTCATGGGCCACTGATGCTGATTGTGTGAGCTGTGGTCGTGTTGTGTTTGCTGCCAGCCTCAGTGATGTTTTGCCAGCTCACTTTGACCTTCACAGCCTCTTACAGTTTAAACACGGCATCACATTACATTTAAGTGCTTCACCCAGAGGAAAACTGTATTGCTCAGAGGCTGCTCTTTTAAAGCTCGCGAGACCTAATGGAGGGCTTAGCTGTGCTTTTTTTAAGCATCAATGCTGTCTCAGATGTTCGCCTAAAGTTCCTTAAGCAAAATAAACACATCATACATAAAGAGTAAAGAGCAAAAAAATGAACGTGGATAGCACTGTACAGATAATTTGGTCTTGAAAAAGAACTGTTCATCCTCAAAATGATGGTATCTGGGCAAAACGAAGCATACTGATTATATCTTTTCTGAAAGTTTAGAGGGGACATATGACATATATCAGAGAAAAAAGCAGGAGACATCCATTTGTTCTCATCTCGCTGCTGTATAGGAAAACCAACTTACAGTTTAATACGGCAATCCATAACTTTTGCCTCTCTGTCGCCATCTTAGTTTAAAACAAAATTGCAGGTGACTTTGTATACTTTTTTTTACTTGGATTGAAATCAAATGATGTCAAATTGACATTTCCTGTGAAACTGTACCCGACAGCTCAACTTACAAATCATTATTATAAGTGTACCTTTGTGCAAGTAAGGTAAGTACTTGCTTAATAACTGATTATTTTGTTGGATTTTAAAAGGCTGCCAAACAATGAACACAGAAGCACCAAAAACTATTATACTGCGTGCCTTTCCTTCTTTTTCTGAAACCTTATCCAGATGTCTCCTCAGAACCCAACAGTCAATACGATTGCCTTTAATCTATGCTTACCTTAGCATAAAAAAGTCACTTACACTAAAATCGATGCAAAATCTGGGTTAATGGTTGTCTATACTAAATAAAGAGATTAGTCCGTGTGGAGACATGAATCTCCTGCATCCTTAATACTAGTGCACTTTGTGTGGATATTATTGAGCTTCTAGAGTGCTCACTTTTCTCAAAGTTGTGGGCGGTGGCCACTCTCACAGAGAGAGTTCCTGGCAGATGGGAGCTGGGCAAGATATTGCGGAGTCTGGCGACCTCCCAAAAAAAAAAAAGCATCTCTTTTAAGTCAGCTTCCTTTGGATAATACTGCTAAAAGTCTTCAGCTCAATGCACAGGTAGCACAAATAAATAAGAACCAGGAACATAATTGAAGGACAGTGGGACGTGGTCCTTTTTTACACTGTGGACGAAAGGATGGTTAAGTCCATAGCTTCAGATTGTGGGAAAGACATTGCTGTTGTATCTGCAACAACAGTAAACAAAGAGGTGGGGTGAGGTATGACAACGTGAAATGTCTATTGTATGCTAATGGTCTCGTATGCTGAGCCAACCAGAAGTATCTGTTCCCTTACCACGACTGTCCTCCCCCATACCAGCCTACGTTCTCATTTCTATTTCAGTCTGATAGCCCATCTCACTTCAATGCAGTGCACATCCTTACCTAAATTAGACTGTTCAAAAGTAACCAACACTTAGACTGTCTCGCTAATCTCGCCGCTCACGTTTCACACATCCTGATGTGTCTCCTGACTAATTCATAATGAAATTAAGGTTAAAATATCTTCTGAGTCTGGCCCCATGCAATGTAGAGGTATAGAAGACACAGATGTGAGACTTTAACCTTGTGTTTAATAGCACTTTCAAATTTAGTGTCTGGGGAGCAAATGCTAAAAGCAGCTAATAGCCCATTTTTACATCAAATTACATTTTAAAAAGAAACAGAATGTGTGTGTATATTGAGCATGACCTAAAAAATCACAAATTAGATATTTTTAAAGCTATAGTCTCTAACTTATTTCGTTAGCTATAGTCTCTAACTTATTATTATTTGATGGTAGATGTTTTTAGCTGGTTGAAGCTGGCTAATTTTAGTCATTAGCTGCTCCAACTTCGTCGAAATAGCTAATCTGCTACATTATGACATACTACCAGACTGTCCGAAGAAAAAAAAGTACAATATTGTACCCTTTACCATTACTGGGGTGGAACCCCCAAAAAGATTAGACATTAAAGGTACAAAAAGAAGCCCTTAACTGCCGTTCACACCGCCAGCGACACCAAGCGACAAAGCAACACAATGTCATTCATTTCAATGGAAAGCCGGTGACTTCCGGCGACATGAGCGACAGGGACCATTGGTGACAGGAAGTTGGTGTCTAGAAAAAAAGTTGAGAATTGCTCAACTTTATGCAAATGGCGAGCGACTTTCGGGAGTGACTACCAATGGCAGTAAAGCAGTGGACTCACGTCACAGAGTCGCTGGCTGTGTGAACAAGCAGTAAGGGTACCACTTTAGTAACGGCTACTAAAACCTTTTTTTGTGTACTACATACTATGTAGCTTGTTGGGACGTCATCTTGATTGGGGCTTGAACTACCCGATCACATTAATGCATCTGTAACTTTACAGGTTAAGAAAGCAAACAAATTTTTTTTTGTTTTTGAGCAAATACATCAAAATCTTACATTATACACATAAACATAAGTATGTAAAGTAACCTATCATATTATGTTTCAAAAAGTGACCGCGATAATAAACATTTGATACATACTAAGCTTTAAGCTGGTGTGACCTGGTTTGTCCAATGAGTGCATGACTGTGATACTGGAGGATTCTCAGCCTTTTCATTATCAAACAGTTTGCAGCTGCTTTTGATTCATTTAGGTAATGTGGGATTAATGCTGACGGTCAAGAAATCAGCTCAAGAGAGGTGAGAAACTTTTTGGTTTCTTATAGACCCTATAAATAAGAGCTCCACCATCCTTATCCCCACATAAAACATTGTGTTCTGCAAAGACACAAGCGCAAAGATCGAAACAAAATCCAGATGTCTTTTGATAGTCTTAAACGGTCATTGCTGGGTAGTGATGACTGTCCTGACAGAGTGAACGCCTAACTGCTCACATTACAAACAAGACAAGATGTGACCATTTGTCTTCATTATCACATCACACTTGGGGTGTCAACACAAGTCAGCAAGGCAGAGCAACAGCCTGCTCCTAAACATGTTCCTAACACTCACACCAAACACATAGTTTGCAAAGAAGGCAAGATTATGCTTTCCTATGATCAATCAATTCATCAATCTAGCGCTATGGTCATCTCCTGGGTAAGGCATGTCCTGAAGACCAATTTATGTGGATTGTCAAATCTTTTTATGAAAAATTAAATAACTAATAATTATTTATGAATTGCATTTATTTCAAACCATTTGTGCACCATTGGCTCATGTTTGGACGTTCTTGACATCATAAATCTGTGTGTTTTAACTGTCATTGCACCAAAGCATTTAACAAATCAATATCTTCCCCATAGACGTGTGCAAGGTGATGCGACTGTTTAGCGGTGCAAGGAAACGCTCTGGAATGCATCCTATAGTGTTGCTAGGAGAACAGTGATTTGTGTATAAAATCCTATACCAAGTTTTTTTACCCAGCAACACTATAATTTTACAAAGTATCAAATTTAGTTTGACCTCTCCGCTGTTGCCTGGGAGACTCATTCTAGTTAATAACTTCACAAGACAGCCAACCAGCATCAGCACCAGGTTTGAGGGGTAAAAAACCCGGTCTGAGTAGTCTTCAAATATACCGCAGAGGGAATGGCATGTTTATCATTTGATAGAATGTCACAGTGTTTGAACGTGTTAATGTAGGTGCAGGGTGACTGTACATAGTTAATATAACACAAGAGAAAGCCCACACTCACCCACTGTCGGACAGGTTTTCAGCCTCTGGCACAGTCCTTCAATGTCTCCATAGTCCTCCTGGATTTTCACCACTGCATCCGATCCTCTGAGCTCCATGAGGGAGCGGAGCTCCATAAGCCCACAGCCAAAACCTCCCGCATGGTTGCTGTCGTTTCTTTGGTTCTTGGTGTAAAAATCGCTATTCGTCATGTCCCCCATGGTGGCTGAGTATTGCTTGGTAGCTTTTCTTTAAATCTTGAGATTAGAAAAATGGAGAAAACGCCACACGGGCAGAGAAGGAGTCCCCGGCGTACCTGGAGAACGGGTATCTAATAAAATTTGAGCAATGCAGGAGACAACAGAAGGTAAGAGAAGAGAATGAAAAAAAAACAGATCCAGTCCGCTGTCTGCAATTGAAGAGGCTCCTCGGCGTTACACAAGCGAGGATGAGACAGCCATCCGCGAGATCCCAGCTGAGGTCCTGAGGACGTCTGCGCTCACCACGGCTGCAGACCGGCGGCACTCCATACGTGGTTTCCCATTCTACCTGCTTCCAGTCGGCTGCTGTCTACATGGTGAACCTCTCCATTACTCCTTTAGAGACAGAAAGAGACACAGAGAGGGAGAGAGAGAGCAAGGGAGAGGAAGGGAGGGAGGGGGAGAGAAAGAGAGAGAGATGCATGAGTGTATCGCGGAGTTGCGAGCGGCACAAAAGTGAGAGAGGTGCTAGGAAAGCACGGCACGCGGCATTGTGTCGTCGACGCATCTGCCTCTCATTCGCACATGGAGGTGGGAGGAGGGTGTCTATCTATTCCTGTGATGCTCCTCGTCATATGTCACATGTGTTGCTGCAGCGTGCTGTGCTTTGATCGCTCTCTGACTAAATACAGAGCCCTGGAAATACTAAAGGAACATTCATGGATCTGAATGAGGCTGCAGTGAGCATCAAAGGGCTCAACGCTATCAAGAAATGCAGGGCAATGCATCACACACTGCAGCAACGTTAGCTGGAGGGGAGCTAGCAATTGAGAACGATTATATAATCCAATGCTAATGCATTTGTGCTACATAAATACAAGCTACTGTAGCTAATGCTCCATCATTCACCCCTATTCACCCTCCTGTCCTACTCAAAACCTAACACCTACGACCAGCACCGCATCCAGTGTGGAAAAATGTAAAATTATAATGAGTTCTAGGCTGGCTATAATGCGTTTCTAATGTCTTTTGTTGTGTCGCATCGCGGTGGTCGCATCCGGTGTAGACACCGTGTAAATGACTGTAATTTAAGATATACCAAAGAATGTTGGTAACTAGGGGTCGACCGATTATCGACCTGGCAGATTATCGACGTCGATATTACGCATTTTCCCGATTATCGACATCGGCAGTTTTAAAAGCCGATTTGCTGATAATGTAATTTCATTTTAAAATGCGCTATTTGGCTCTGATGCAGCCAAGGAGTGAGAGCAGTCGGAACACGGAACAGGGCACTTTAGTCAGTAGAGCAATGCCCGCCCACCGCCCCTCTGATTTGTTGGGAGTCACGACTCCGGCCAATCAACGCGGGAGGCTGAAGACCCTTGAAATTTGCACTCACACCAAGAGCACATGCTTACTGGAGATGCGAGTTCGGATTAATGCCTCTCAAAGGTAAGGCAGTATCAGACGTTGCAATAAATCACAATTCACTACACTTAAGTTGCAAAACACCTCAATATAATCAGGGCCTGAATTTCGCGCAGGATTACGGGTTTCTTGCCGGTTTCGCAGGATTTATGATTATATTCACATAGTGGGCTATGCAATAATTTCGCTCTGCAAGCAAGCTGGACACTGCAATACAAGAGTTTAGCACGCGTTTCGGGCAGTTGACCGAGCTGGCATTTGCATGTCATTGTCATGCCATTTCAAAAATACGAGCCATTTTAAAGCATAAAGAACTCAGACACTTCGGTCTTCAGTCAGTGCTCTCGTGCACGCGCACACAGCCGCATCTCAAGATGCTCGCAACAAGTGACAGATTGAGTTATTTTTCGCGACTTATTTATTACACATAAATGTTCAGATACACACACAGATATGCTTAAATGCCTGTCTTGGCGACTATATACTTAAGGAATAGGCTATTGAACTATTAAATGTGTGTCTATAATATGGTATTAATGTTATAGTTTCATGAAAACATTTTGTATGCAAAGTTTAAGTCATCAAAAAAATAATTCATTTATTCAATTCATTTTTTATATAGTGCTTTTTACAATGTGTATTGTTTCCAAGCAGCTTTACATGAGAAAAGAAAACACAGAAAGAGGCAAAATACACTGCAGTGCAATAAATAAGCAAGGGTCTAATAAAGCAATGTTTTAAATGTTATAATGAACATTGTTTTATTGAAATTTAGCAGCTAATCTAGAAAAAAATTATGAAAGATGTTATTACACATACTTAACATAGAAATTATACTTACCATTCGCAAGCTGTTTAACTACAATACAGGACATCATTTTAAATTTTACACCAGACTTATATATCGTTTAAAAATATCGGTTATCGGCCTACTCAGTCTGTAATAATCGGTATCGACATCGGCCCTGAAAAACACATATCGGTCGATCTCTATTGGTAACCAAACAGGCCCATTATATTGACATTTCTTAAAATATCTTCTTTTGTATTTCACAGAAGAAAGAGTCATATACAGGTTTTGAACCACATGAGGGTGAATTTTAGATCAGTTAAAATAAATGGTCAATGTTCAAAATAGCTATGCTCCACATAAAAGATATAATCTAGTCATGGTTCAGAAACCTAGCATAACCTAACCCCACCCAACCGAACCAACCAATATTCATCTGGATACAAGCCTATTGACTGAATATACCTGAAGTACTCTAATCGTACTGAACAGTTAGGGCAGATAATCAATTTTGTTTCTGGAGTGAAAAATACAGCACATTTCCCTGAGAACTTCATTACAGAAAGATCTGACATGTAATCGCTGTTTGCCAAAACACGACTTGTATTTACAGACTTCAGCTTTACACTCTGTGTAAAGCTGTAAATGACCAGCTGTCATGCGTCAAGTCAACCATGAGACAGAACTTTCTTCGGACAGAAATATATTAGTGAATTCTTGCTATGCTGACAAATACAAAATCCATCAATCAATTTATCTTGGCCACTAACAATCATTTTGCCAAGCAGGATTAGCATATTTCATTGGCCATGGAACAAAATTCATGGTAAATGTCCATGATTGAGCCATGTATCAAATACAGGTAATACAGGTGTGGAATAAGACACAGGAGATGAACGTTTTGAAGAGTACATTCCACGAGATCATCAAAATTACATTTCATGCAGTGGGTAATGTTGCCGTGTTTGAAAGTAAGCAGTCTACCAAGTTGTAAATCCGAAGGTGAATAAATAACAAAGTTATTGGCTTGGAAAAAAGGAAGTCAACTCTGATTCACGCAAACGAGTCGTGACCTAGTCCGATTCTCTAACCGCCATGTATCGTCACTAATAATAGTCCCCGCCTGCCCACGAAAACCTAAACACACGCTAAACCAATCACAGCAGACTACTAGACCATCTGACCATACACCTCGGACTAGGCTAGCAGAAAGGCGGGGATTAGAGAGATGAATCGCGGAACGAACCATTTGAGAGTCAGTCAAGAAGTAAGGTAATAATAACTGCTTATTATTACGAAATAATAGTGTTTTTACACCATGTATGTACATGTTGTCAGACACTCCATAAACCCAAGTAGCCTATGTACTCTTTAATTATTCTGACAGAGAATTTGGATAAAGCTGAAAAAACGTATGACTGGGATATACAATATACTTTACCTAGAATACCACTATAGCCAAGCCAACTATCGCTCACTATCACTTATGCCAACACCTAACCATGCCTTAAATCATCAGGAGAAGCCTCAACCCAAAGCCTAACCCTAATGCCTGTATACATCAATATTCACCCACCCCTGTGCTCAACACAATCTCCACCAATTGTGCCCATGAAAGTGAACTCTGCTCCTCTGGGAGGTATAATTAAGTCCACCAGAGGCTTGTTCCTACAGGTAATGTGGGTAATAATACATTTGCTGCTGCCTCTATGTGGAAGCAGTGACAGGGCACAATAGCTTAACTATCCCTCCAGAGGATTGTTTCCTCTGTTCTGTCAGTGTGCAGTAAAGAGTTGCACCTAATTCGAACAGACTAACCAAGAGTAACAATGGCACCTGCAATAATTTAACAATGCATGTACTAGGTATTCTGAAAATGTAATAGCATTTTCAATGAATATAGTACAATTCAAATTAATTTCTAAAGCAACCTAACAGTAAATACACATTAGTACTACAGACAGTAGAGACATAAGATAAAACCGTAAATAACAAAATATATAGTATTATTGTATTTTTTTCATAAGACAATCAATGTCAATACTAACTGTGAAAATAATTATCTATATGTTTTAGGGTCAAAATACGGCTTTATTTATAGCCCTAGCTGGGGACTAATTTCAGGCGCTGCGTGATATCACTGCACCTGCTGCGGCCATGTCTCGGCAGCAAACTTCCTTGATTATTACGCCGGAATGGGAGTATAGTTCCTAATCATATCAGCCTAGAAAATCGCAACTTTTCATTTTCCGCCGGTCTTAGCACACGATATAACTACAGAAGCATCAAGTTTTAAGAAGAAAAAATATCGAAACTCTTTGGTCATTTTTGAACGCGATGCTACTGGTCTAATTGGATTCAATGATCTATGCTAAGCTATGCTAAAAATGCTATCGCCAGACCCGGAGATCGGCTGAATAGATTCCAAAAAGGTAAAACTCAACTTATTAACTCTGGGGGAGTTGGAAAATGAGCCTATTTCCAAAAATTGTGGAGTGTTCTTTTAATCTTTACATCTTACACTTTCTTTTAACAAAATTATGCTCAAAATGTTTACTCATTTTTATTCTTAACAAATAATCCATAAACAATAAAACAGTACCATGACAAACCCGCTTATAGAGTTATATTAATATAAACACATAAGATCGATATTACATAATATAAGCGTTACAACAACAATTAAATAAAATTTTATTTTAATAAATACACAATAACAATAAAACAAAGACAAATTCCCTGATATTAAACAAACGAAATACTAACAAACCTTCACTATCATCTTGACGCACCCTTTAAAAAGACACAGCTAATTTTATAACTGTACTGTCTGACTAGAGGTGTCCTCGACTAAGGATTTACATAGTCGAATCAGAAATGTCACGTCTTGTCTATAGTCGATTGATAGTCGAATCGCATGCGTGTGCGTGCGTGCGTGTGTATGTGCACGTGCCCATGTGGGGACAATAGCAGGTGGTTATAAGGGTACAGCTCAAAGTGCAGCGCAACACTGACGCACCAATAAAAAACATTAATAGAAATATTGATAGACATTAATAGTAGGGGTGTCAAAATTAATCATTTTTACAATGCATCGCGATGCAAACGAGGACAATTCGGTATCGGTTCAGTAACAGACTATAACCGGTTATAATGTGCTTACGTTTTTCTGACGTCATAACGGATACGTGCTTTTAACTGTTTTAAGGGCCGATCAGACCGAACGCGGGGCGCCAGCGGGGTTTTTTATGTTGCTAGGTAACCACTGAAACAGATGTCCTGTCAGTCAAGGATTATAGCGCGAGCGCATATATAGCTCCGCTAAAAGCGCGAGGCGCAGCAGGCGGAAAAACGTGAGGCGCCCGGCGTGCATAAGCAGTGCGCAAAACGCTCCCTGCCAACTGAAATCAATACAAAAGAGGGGCGTCCAACGGCATAAAACACGTTCTGTCTGATCGGCCCCTAAGTATTTACTTTTGTGCATTTGGTCCTGTTGCTCCTGCTCATGTTGTCTTCTGTGCCCAGACTTGAGCTTTGTTTGCTGTTTGATACATTCGAGAAGAGCAGGTAAAATTAAAGGTTCAGTTCATATATCTGACTGCTTGTATTTATTGACAAAATTGTACAAAATTGTGAACTAGTAAAATTGAAATTTGAGGATGCAGTGCATCGTCAATGCATGGTGATATCGAATTGAACCGAATCGTTGATGTGATAATCGTAATCGAACCGAATCGTGACATCAGTGTAGGTTCACACCCCTAATTAATAGATATATACCTAGGCTATATATATATATATATATATATATATATATATATATATATATATATATATAATATTAAAAAGCCAGATTCAAGTCACAATAATGTGCAAAATTAATGTGTTTACTGTTTAGGCAAATGTCTGAAATGCAGGGGAACATATATTCAAAACACAAGACACAAATAGTAAAATTAATGGACATTTTCCTTAAACATTACGTAACAATGCTGTGCCACTTACTAGAGCACATCTCACCTCAAAACTTTCAAAACTACTTGATATTTTTTACAAACAAGAATAGCAACACGTTCATTACCAATTAACTAACAATAAAGTTACTTTATTTACTGCATGTAAAGAACGAATGCAATAAAGCATCTTATCTCTGTCAATAACATCTGTGACTTTTGACGTAAACGACGTGGAAAGGCAAGTACACGGGGAACGCATATTGAAAACACCACCACCATTAAATTCATTCACTGTCATGTGACAGAGATGCTACACGCAACCAGAGATAGAGGTGCTGACCGAGTGCTGCGTGCAACTCTGAATTTTAAATAGTAAAATAAAAATTTTAAGGGGAATCATGAAAAATCTATTCGTGGCGGCCAGCGTTGATAGTGTGGCAGGCTGCCACGAATAAATCAATGTATGGGAAACTCTGTACATATATATGCCCAAACATTCAGTAAGTGACAAACACTAGTATGAAACGTGTTCTTCATCCACACTCTAAATGCGCTGGTTGCACGTTCGTAAAAGCACTGCGCAATAAACGCAAAGTAATGTGCCGCAACAGCCAAGTGGCTTTGCGCGACCCACCAACAGTATTTTTCCATACATTTACCTGATGGGGGCATAAATACCTGTAAAACCATGCGTTTAATTTCTTTACTGAAAACTCTGGTTGTGAGCAATTAGGTAATCTACTTTTAGCTGAGGTGCTTTAGGGCCGGTTGCATAAACATAGCCACGATTTTAAGATTTTAATTGTGTAAATCTGTCAGTTTCACGAACCATCAAAGTTGTACAGACAAGAAGAGTCAAAGAAGAAAACCGTTTTTCCAGCATTTTAATTTCATATAGGACTTCGAGTGGATTTTATTGGTCTTTAAACTCTTTCTCTTATTGTTCATTTCAGGGTTTCCTGGCTCAAAATGAGGCGGAGGTGGTGCCATCCTGATTGTACAAAACACACGTGAAGGCCTACCGTACCTTTAAGTGGCTTAACCAAACACTTTACATATTAAAAGTTCTAAAAATGAGATGAAAATAACAAATATTGTGTTAGATAAAACTTTACTTTATTCAACCGAACAGAAATATTTTTTAAATCAAATATAAGCTTTTTATCCTCTTCGTCCCCCGCAATAGCCAACTGAATTATCCAGTCTTACAAAATGAGCAAAGCTCATTCACATCCTGCGTTCTCTTGTGTTTCACTGCGCTTTGAATGATTCACTGATCTGTTATATTCGCTAGTAAGGCCAAATCCCATTTCTAGCCCTTAATGCTACACTTTCCCCAGAGCCATAGAGAGAGAGTTGCGCCAACGGAAGTTCAACTTTTTCGCGTGTCACGTGATTCATGGAGCCTTCAAATAGTTCCCGGAAGTTATGTTTTCTCTTTAAATGCTTTATTACTTTCATTTATTCATTTTTAAATGACTAACGTCTTTAAACTGATTAAAAGTTCGTCACAATCGGTCTGCTTTGCTGCAGCTCCATGCATTACTAGTAACTTCCGGGAACTATTGAGAGGCTCCATCAACCGTAATTGCTGTGAAAAAACGCGACTCTGGTACTTAAGGGCTCTGACTTTCCCCTTCAATTCTATTTTGGTTGGAGGGGTAAGGGGAAGGGCCATACAGTCACTTCAAACAAAGGGGTAAGAAATTTTCCAACATGGTGGCTCATGCAAGTATAATGTAAATCTTAATTTACTTTACCTTAGAATTAAATTAAACCAGATGACCTTTATTTTTCAGAAAAGTTCAGTAACTACTGGATATACACCATGTTCATTCAATCCACTGATGTCATTCTATAGATCAGTGATTCAATCTCATTTTGACTCAATTGACTCGTTCAGTGAAGGGCGTATTCATTCAGTACATTCAACCAATGACACGCTCCGACACGGTGCAAACTTAAACGCTACTGGCTCATGCCTCTTTGAAGTAAAGCATGAGACTCGATGAATGAGAAATATCTTTAAAAGACATATTACATAAATTGTATTACATTTCTTCAATCATGCATTGAAGACCGCATGGAGACACAGAATACATACGTATGTGCTTCCCCTCCTCCCCGGAGAATACTCTCTATATGAGGTAAGCAGCACTGATAAACAAGCTGATGCCCGCCGGATGGGGAGTCAGTGGGACAAGAATATTTTCGTCTTGTTTTTATTATTTGACGAAAATGTAAGTATATTTTTATTACAGTTTTCGTTAACATGCATTAATTTTTATTTAGTTTTCGTCTCGTTTTCGGCGGTGAAAATGTCGTTGACGAATCATTTTCGTCATAGTTTTCTTCAACGAAATTAACGGTAACCCTGGTTACAAATGACAGTGTGTTGAATGCACACAGGTTTTTGTGATGACACCCGACATCATTTTGGCCATTTTTAAGCGGCACGAAATTTAACGAAAACTGCCTGCACAAAGTCAGGCCAGTTTTTGAATCTAGAGCAGTTGACAGTTAAAAGTTATTGGTTTACATGGCAACATAGATCAAAACATAAAGTTAGTCAGCAGGGGTACTTCAGTCTTAATTTTTGTCTTAAATTAGACCGATCCTATGCAACCGACTTGAAAAGTAAACCCCAGTCTATGGAATGACACTTACAAGGAATAGATATCGGTACAGATGTTGTAAATATGCAGTGTGGTATAACGCCTGTGCCTCAGATTTGTCTCGTCACTGACAGGCATAACGTTACACAAAAATCACATAAATAATACATTTTCAATTTACAGCGTTTTGTAGTTTGCATCATTTAATAATACTGTCGGTTGTTTAACATTTATACGGCAATACAGTCAAATAAAAAATGTTTAGCTACTTACATTACACTCGTTGACCGTTAGAAACTGAAGCAGTGCTGAATCTCGTCCGCTTGGCTCCCGCAAACAGTAACTCCCGCCTTCTTTCATTTGATTGGCCATTAACCCCAAATTCTTTCATTTGATTGGCTAGTAATTGCCGCATTCTTTCATTTAATTGGCCACCAGTACATTTTGACATTTATGAAAACCGTTTTGCTGGTGACACCTAGGATTTATGATTTATTTCCCACTTCAACACAGAAATCGTTTCTAGAACAGCGATGTTTTAATGTTAATAAATACTTTTAATGTTACTCAATTTAGACGTTATTTCCGGGTTTCCGCAGCAGTAGGTCGCTGAGGCAGTTTTGTATGCGTTGCACAATATTTGCAGCACCAAACACAATTCGGCCTATTAGGCAATTATTTCACGTCTTTTATTACACATGATTGAAGCAAACATATAGTTATTGATTCTACATTATGCAGCGTTTAGCAGATTTGTATGACTCAGATGTATTTAACACTCTATTAAATAATGGTGGCCTATGTGAGTAGTTTTAAATAAATAATTGCATAATCTTAAGAAGTTGCATTCAATGAGAAAATATGAATTTGCACCATTGGTCGATTTACAGAGTAGGAACCAGATGACATCCTGTTTAACTTTTATTTTTTTAAACTCACGGAACAAATAATAATAATGAACCCAAAAAATTGGCAACAGAATGCCCATCATGCATTATTGTTGATTAACTGCCATCTATTTGATATTTCAATACACTAGTAATACAGTCAATTAAAATAAAATGTTAAACCGTACACAACCGGCTTTTGTGTCTCTTTTACAGTGGTCACATGCATGTTTAGCGTCATTCCATCCATAAGAGCACTCTGCTTTTCTGCAGATCTCTGTCTAGTATCTCTTTCAGTATCTCCTCTTTCCTAAGCCATCTTCAAATGAGTAATATAATAGTTGACATGGCAGAGCAATCCGAGGAAGTGCAGGCATTTTCATTATTAATGCAGGCTTGTAATTATTTCATGAGACACATTTAATTGTTTTAAATTAACAGGAACATGTAATTTACTGTTAAATTGTTCCTTTAAATGTTAAATAATTATTGTTAATGCTGCTCTTTGTCTTTAAGCAGCTAAGATGGAATGAATAAATTGATGAAGTCGAGAGTATATTTACTAAACAGTAACTCCATTACATTACCTACAAAAATAAAAAATCATGTAAAATCCAAAGGCCATGCCATCAGACCTGTCCTTTTTTGTTTTCCAAGTTCCAACATCTGGACATCTTATTTATTTTTGTACATCTTTGTTGTACATTGTTACCAGATAGACAAGCTAAACTATTGAGGGTGTTAAAACTGTTTTATGCTGCATTTTAAATGTGTAAAAAGTAGCTCTATATATAGTGTCAGCAGGACTGTTATTTTTGTCATTGAACTGTGATCACCACATGCACATTGTGTCTGAGGTCTAATTTTGCAGAGGTTATTTTTAAAGCTCTGCCCCCTACTGTAGCTGCACAGTATAAACTCCTGAAGACAGCTCGAGCGTCATCGTTCCCTCCTGATCTCCAGAAAGGACGATGCAGTAAGGACGTGCCCTGCACCGTGTGAAATGAGGAAAAGCATTAATGATGGTGGTAATGATGAGTAGAGTTGGGAATGAAGGATCAGGCTGGAACCAGCACAGCACAGCCATCATATAATGCACCATAACAGCTATACACTGTTCAGAAGCAACCTGCACTCTCTAATCATACAAATACATTTTGATTGTTTTTCCTATGATGCATCTAGCTCCGTCACATGTAAACAAGCAACAAGAATATGCCCCCATCTTGGATGAGCAGTTGGTTACTGTCAGGTCCGGCCGTTCTCTTTGCAAAATCTGCTTTTGCGTGCACAAAGGTCACGCTGAAGATCTGTTAAACAGCAATTACTGTAGTTACTGTACGGCTATTTATTTAGATTTTTTTTTACTGTTATTGAGCAAGTGCCTTAAAACGTATGACAACACTTTAGAAAAGGTATCTTTTCCATGTTATTTAAAGTCCATGTAAAAATCTTTCCACGTGGCCTTAAAAAAGCAATGTTCGACACAACGTACAACAATGTTCGACATACTGCACTATTACAAAAACAATTGATTCTTATGAAGCTATTCACACTCCGTGCGGTATTCACGAAAATGTGTGCATTTTGATACTATTAGTGCATTCCAAACGGGATATATTGCCCTCCAAAGGGCACTGCGGAGTGAAAATAATCATGGCTGCCATATTGAAGGGTTGTTCCAAACCAAAGTGCTCATAACTGGCCACTCCAAAGGGCCCTTCGGAATAAAGGATTTCAAAGGGTCACTTCTTTGCGTGGCACCTCCTTATGGGCATGGGATGATGAGGTCATTTCAAGAAACAGTTGTTTGATCCCTTACACTCTTCAACCCTTCAGAGCCCTTTGGAATGTAACGCAGGGTATGTGCCAAGTTTTCACTGTTTCTTCTTAGCATTGAAAAACAATAGTCTGAATCGCTAAATGCTGGATGGCACCCCCTAGTGTACAGCTGTTAATTGCTAAAGGCGAATTATCATTTTGCCTTTGATATGAAAGCTAAGTTCTAAATTAATCTTCTAAGTTTTTTTTTAACATATAATGTTTTATTATTCGAGCTGTCAGGTCAAATTTTGTGGAAAAAGTCAGATTGATGTCATTTAAAGGACCAGTGTGTAATATTAAGGAGGATTTATTGACAAAAATGCAATATATATACATAACTATGTCTTCAGAGGAGTATTAAGAGCTTACATAATAAAGCGTTATGTTTTTATTATAATGAGTTATTTCTATCTACATACACTGCGGGTCCCCTGGATTTCACAATGCTGTTTACTGTAGCCATAAACGGACAAAACGCTATCTCCTTCGGCAAAGAAGCGGAGACAACATCTTTGTATTGCAACACCATCCGTATGCTTCGAAAGTAAGGCCGCTAAATTTCACTGACTGGTCCAGTAACTTCAACATGCGTACGGAAAATATGTAAATGATTCTGTAATTCTGTGTTCTAAACAGAGATGGCGATAGAGAGAAAAAAGTTACAGAGTGATGCACGGTTTCCAAGTCTGCTGTTTTCCTGCAGAACTGAGCTACTTTTAAATTGTTTTTTTATATTTTGTTGTATAAAACTGTTAAATAAAAGTATGATCCTGCTCTCTGCTGTGATTACCACCGACCCAATGATTCCGACCATACCACAGCCTAATGATATTCAATACAACAGCACTCTTGCTCATGTGATATATCTTAAATTAGCTCTTTAATCTCAATATAGCAATGAAAATTAGATTTCTAATAATATTACTCCAAAAATCCCCAGAGGATGGGTTTAACCTTTAAATCCCTGTATTATGCATGTACACTATATAAACCAGTATGACACTACATTGTCTTCAAACCATTTTTCTCTGTTTCATCAAATTCTCAGGGGACATTTCAACACCACAAACAGAATTTCTTTGTTCAGCACGGCAATTTTTAATTGTGTTTTGATCTCACATCAAGGGGACTGAATGCAAAGATGCCCCTACAGAGATGAGGCTATTTCTGAAACAAATAGCTCCGAATGAAAGGTGCCACTGGAAGTCATTTTGGTGTAAAGGGTAAAGAGATTGCAAGCCACGCTGCCTTTTCTTCCCAAGAGTCCTCTTTTGTCAACGGCGAGAGAGAGAGAGTCTTTTAAGAATGGCTGTGTGGATCGCTTCAGGGTGTCAGGCCTTTGCGGAGAGTGCTGGATATTACACGCTATGTCTCTCACATGACTGAACGCAACCCGACCGAGCGATCAACCTTTGTTGCCGACAAGACTTTAATGCATCCTGCCCTTCAGTGCCAACTCCGGTGAAAGGGCTGCCACTAAAAAAGCCCCCAGACATGTCAAGTGCCACTAGTTTCGTTCCATATGAATGAAAGGAAATTCTGTCAGCTTTTTTTTTGGGCCTTTAGTCATTTCATTCTTTGAACTGTTGCTGATGCGAAACATAATCTTCCTAGAAGTATTCATTTATCAAGTGGTAACTATACAGCAAGACCTTTGTCCATACATGTCAACAAAAGTGCTTTTTGTGCCAGAAATTTGATTTCTTTTTAATTACATTACAATTATGTTTTGTGGCAACTGTATCACATTTAAATGTTTCTGTGGGTTCAACATTAGAAAATGCATTTATAGATAAATTGTAAACGTATCTAAAAGCCCTCTATACATGTAGTGAATGTCAATGCACAATAGTGACACAACCACATGATTTACGCTTTTATCCAAATGACCCAAACAGGGCTTTTAGCCATTTGAAAACAGATGTACATTTAGTCAGAAGACATTACTTTTGTTCTCACATTATTATTAAGAACATGCATAATATTTTCATTTCAAATGAAAATCTAAAAGCAAAATTGAGCTATATAAACATGATTTAGTAGACCTAGTGTTAACTATATTAGTATGAAGTCATTGGGACACACACATTCACAACTGCTTTTGTTTTCTTTAAATTATTGTTACATTTACATTTACACATTTTACATTTATTCATTTGCCAGACGCTTTTATCCAAAGCGACTTACAATTGAGGAAAACAGCAAGCGATTCGTCTAAGTAAGCAATATTCACGAGAGGTGCTAGTAATACAAGGTTTCAAATACAACGTCAAGATAGTATAAGCAAGTATATAGAGAACATTAGAAAAGGAAAAATAGGGGTAAAATGAAAGATTTTATTTTTTATTTTTTTATGAGACAGTTAAGTGCTCATGGAAGAGGTGGGTCTTACATTTTCTAATTGTCTTACACAGGTCTAATTGTTACATTTTTCTTGAGACTAAACGTGAAGAATGGACACAGGTGAACTGCACAGTCTACAATATAGTTACATGTACGCATTTGGCAGACGCTTTATCTAAGCGACTTACGTTGCATTATATTTTTATAAATTTGAGTAATCTGAGTATGTACCTTGGTGTTGCCAGCGCTACTGAACTACAGGGTATATCAGATTTTATATATATATAATATATTATATATATATAGATATATATATATATATATAGTATATAGGAAAGGAAAATTACATACATTTGTGATATGAATTATGGATTCGGGAATACAAATAGTACATTTATTTTATTAAAACATGGAGTTACCACACATTGTGGACATGCAGGGGTGCACATGATGAAAAAGTGAGGAAAAACAGGCAAAATGCATCGTAAGTTATATGCAAATATTTTGGCTACAGACAGGATGATATTGTTGACCCAAAAAACATGTATACTGTTGACCTTGCAGTTGTTGCCACAATGTAAGGCACCACAACCAACTTCTGATCTGATTATAAAATCTTTGTATGACAAGTGCACAGCCAAATGACAAAAATGACAGTTTCACATTGCAAAAAAACCCTTTAAATAAATTCCAAATAGGTTTTTAAAAACCCGTCATGTACAGTGTAATACCATCACACAACATACATAGTTGTTGTATGAGAAATGCAAAGCGCAATGTACAGTATCCCAGAAAAACAAAATTTTGCCATGTAATAATGTCAAAAATAAAAGGTGCCTCAAATATTCTCTTGCGTACTCAAAGAACCTTAAACGATATTTTAAGTGCTTCAAAAGTTCTTTTTTCTCATAAGGTTTGGTGGAACCATCTATAGTCTTGGTGGTTCTTCCAGGAACTTGCAAGATTCTTAAATAACCCATATTTAGTTCTAAGGTTCTGGAGTCCCCCTTTCACTACACTGGAACCTCAAAGTGCTTTGCGGGTTATTGGAGAAACTCAAATTCTAAAAATGGTTAAAGATCTGCAAACATGTAAGTTGTCCCTGGAGAATCTCTCTTGTACAA
>JAOTQM010000424.1:0-108420 GCA_026939265.1 Oreonectes daqikongensis
TACTATTTTAACGCGATTGAAAGGCATCAACATTAAAATAACAAACTGAGTAAACAACCGATGTCAGTAATGGACAGATAGAGGACCTGTCAAAGTTTTTTGCATATAGGCCTGGACCTGACTTGCTACGCCACTGTAACGGATATATTATATATTTTATTCCATTTTCTTATTACACTATGCTTTATCATTGTTGTGTGTGTAGATTCGATACCTTTGTCTTCAGAGTGGAGCCAGTTTAGGGGATGGGGTAAGGAGAATGCTCCACAAAATTGGGCAAAATTCCCTATGGGCTAACTACAGCTACAAGGGGAGAAAAGGGAAACGATCATTTCAGCCTCTGCATATCAATGATGTCATTATACGTAAGTTCACAATGTTACTTTCAAAGAACTTTCTGTCTCCAGGGTTGCAAAAAGTGCACTACAACGTTATAGATTTGTTGTCTTTGACCAAATATGGAGATTGGCATTTGAAAGTTACGAGCTACATATTATTTGAAGGTGCCTGCAGTAAGGTGTACCCACAACACAAGTCCCAGAGTGTGGAGGACATGATAGCTGTCACCTTAAAACAGGCTTCACATCGTGGGATATCAAAATCAAGCACAAGCAATCAGGTGAGAAAATAACCAAAAATATCATGAAATTAAAAAATTGATTTCAGGATAATAATATTCAGTTTGGTTATACAATTAAATAAACCTTGCAGAATGTGCAAATGATAATTGTTTTCTTTAAATGTTCTTATAATGTACTTATGCTTATCTATTAGGTATTTAATTATAAAATGTACTGTATTGTCTGCATAGCATGTTTGTTGCTGGATTGCTGGATGGGAAGGTACTCATGCCTTCCTGGTTTTCATGCTGTTTATATATCACACACTATATGCTATTTATGCTATTATATCATCTATTGCAGAAGGCCATACTTAAAGAAACTAAATGCCTGATTTGTTAAGAAATTAGATGAATTCCCTTTTTTCTATGATTCAAATGTTTGTATTCAGAATGACCAAACCTTGTGATTAATATGTTTCACAAAAAAGTGCTGTTCAGTGATAAAGCATGTACACTTCACATTATAATATGAACCAAATGTGTAATATAATGTATAGGCATTCTATGCTTATGTTTGATAAATATTTTAGTAAATAAAAATGCAGGACAATGCACAAAAATGCTAGAAATACCATGGCAAATTTCAGGCCATGTACTGTATGTTTGTGTGTACAATGTGTTCTCTAGGAGATACAGTTTCAAGCTATACTATAGTGGTAAACACAATTTGCATGGCAAGAAAATCACAATACTCTTCCTTTTGTGTAGTATATTTATTTTAAATCCATCATTGTATCTGTCCTGTAAGAGGTGAGACAGGGCAGGCAGCCTTTTTACACCTCTTCTCTTCCTCTAATATAAATGAAATAAGTAAATTAGCCAAAATAAATGTAAATGAAAATCAGCAGTGATTTTTCCCGGCCGACTTTTTCAATTGCCATTCGGGTATGAGTGCATGATTGTGAGTCTTTATGACAAAATGAGAAGTGATGCAGATAATACAATGTTGCTGAGTTGTGTTACATGTGTTTCAGCTTGCAAGCATAAGAGTGGAACCAGATGTGGAGGAGTAACGCGCATCTGAGAGACGCGAGGACGCACGTGCACGAGCGCGCTCTCACACGCACGCACGCACACACAGACAAAATGTTATCTCTAAAATATATATTGTTTGACTTGATGTATATAGTTTGTTTTTTAATTTGTTTTAGCTTTAGTGTACATTTTAGAACAATTGTCATGCCAATACATTTGAATTTGACATCACCTAAAGGTTTTATGAAATAAAAGAGATATAGATTTGGACAAGTCCTTGTACGTGTGTTTGTTTCTTATAGTTTCATTTTACACTTTCATTAGTAAAATAAAAAAGACGTAAAAAAGCCTTTTAGCGAACGTTCCCTAAAGGTCCCCGAATGTCCTTTAGGTCCCGGGGACGTCCCCGGGGACGTCCCCTTAACGTTTAAAGAACCCTACACGTTGTCGTCCAGGGGATGTTCGCAGTGACGTTCAGGGGACGTTCTGGGGACCTTTTTTGTTAGCTGGGAAATAACTGCCGTCGAGTTCAAAAGACATTGTTGTAGTTACTATTTATATTTCAGGTAAGAAAGTTGCAAACACGATGTTCTATACGTACCTGTTCATCTGCAATTCGTCTTGTTTGCAGCTCTTCAACACGACGTGCATCATCCAATGACAGGCATAACAACCCAACGTTACTCAGACCTCCACGTCTGCTGCCCCTACGGCTGACCCTTCCCATTTGCTGACCCCTAGCACGTCACCGCAACCCTCTTGTCACCTGCAAAATCTGGCAAAGTCTTATCTGGCATGCAAAAAAAATACAACACAAACGAAAACTTGCTGGAATTACACCCATTTTATACGTGTTGTTAGCGTTCGTTATTGTAGTAATATAATTCGCTTTGGATAAAAGCGTCTGCCAAAATGCATCAATGTAATTCAATTTGTACTTTTATTATTTCTCATCGGTGATGAAGACATGACTTCTCTGGAACCGATCCAACAGCTTCTGGTCTGTGCACGCTTATGTGTTTTCCTAGGAGGCGTGGCTTTGGATGGTGATTTTCAAGGAGGAGGGATCTAATGATTGCACTGCTAGCAGACTAACGTTAGCATTTTCCAAATCATCTACTACGCCTTTAAGATAATGTGCATGTTTAAGTTGAACTTTTTGAAAACTTATAGACTTGAGTTTAAAATCAAAAATCTTGATTATTGGAGTTAAATAGAAATAGTAAGTACACATAACTTAATGAGGCTGTTTTGTTTTACAGTCAGGCTTTCCTCTGTGTTCACATATCTTTAGCTTTAAGTACAGTTTTGACTATTATTTGTGTCCACTTCAAAAATTGCTCGTGAAACAATTTTTGGTTTATTGTCCCCCTCTACTGTTAAATTAAATTTACACCCATGTTCTTAAAAGCCAGTTTTGCTTTTTAAGATGTTTTTCTAACAATTTATAATATTTGTTTTTAAGTCATTAGCAATTACATGGACTACAATAATTTAATTTAAATGTAAAAATTGTAAGAGTAAGAGATTCTTAACGTAATGGTCTGCTAAGCATTAATCACGTTAACCAATGTTATTTTCTGAATGAAGGTTCAAATGACGTGTTTTAATAAGCCTTAATTAATAGTCTCAGTCTCAATCACTACAACAAAAATAATAACTATTATTGGATTGGATTCTACATTTATTTATTAAAAATCTAGTTAGTTATTTAAGGTCATTGTAAAGACAATAAACACTGAGGTAAATTTGTAGATGAAAATCTAAGGTTTAATTTCATTTTACTCCATCACAAACAAATGTAATGAGTTTCAGCATACAATAAGGAGAATTTGATGACATTATTTCTTACAAAAGTTTTATTAATCACAGGCCTTGTAGTGACAAAAGAAAAGTTAGTGTAACGCAAAAAGAAGTATAGCGCCATCTAGTGCACAAGTTACAGTAAACTGATCAAATACACATTTTATTTCAAGTGTATTTTTGGTCGTGGACAGCTCCTTAGGCGTCGAGCTCAGGTGCCGATGGCGAACTGGTTTTGAGGCCTTTCACGCGGTCCTTGATGTGTTTGAACAACACGTAGATAAGCTCGATGACGTTGAGCAAAAGCGACACCAGCGAGACCACCAGCATGAAGATGATGAAGATGGTCTTCTCCGTGGGCCTGGAGAGGAAACAGTCGACCTTGTGGGTGCATGGCAGACGCTTGCAGATGTACACGGCTTCGAGGCTGAAGCCGTAGATATACCACTGAAACATCAAGAAGCCCACCTCGAAGATGGACTTGAACAGGATGCTTAAAATGTACGTGCACAGGAGGGCACTCTTCATTTTCACCTTGCCGTGCTCCTCCAGGCCGTACTTGAGCTTCTTGAGCTCGATCTTCTTCAGGTGGAGCTCCACGTCGCCACCTTCATTCTGCGCCGCCTTCAGTTCCTCCTCTTTGCGGTTAAGCTTCTCCTCCTTGCGTATCAGGTAGAAGACGTGCGCCAGGTACAGAAGCGT
Organism: Oreonectes daqikongensis; assembly: GCA_026939265.1. Lineage (NCBI taxonomy): Eukaryota > Metazoa > Chordata > Actinopteri > Cypriniformes > Nemacheilidae > Oreonectes > Oreonectes daqikongensis. Next base: position 4,103 of record JAOTQM010000424.1, read on the forward strand.
GGGCGTGGACACGAAGATGATTTGCAGCACCCAGATGCGCACGTGCGAGATGGGGAACGACTCGTCGTAGCACACGTTCTCGCAACCGGGCTGCATGGTGTTGCACGTGAAAGCCGACTGCTCGTCGCCCCAGGCTGACTCCACGGCCGTTCCCAGCACGAGGATCCGAAAAATGAAGAGCACCGACAGCCAGACCTTCCCTCCGGCTGTGGAGTAGGCCTGCACCTTGTCGAGGAGCCTTCCCAACGCACTCCAGTCCCCCATCTTGAGGGAGTTCTAGCTGAAAACAGATGTAAAAGTGTATTTTTCAGCACATGGCGAGAGAGAGAGTACGTTTCAGCACCTGCTGCAGATTTTACTGTGAAAACAGATTCACAAAATATAAAGTTCAGAATGTCTTGGATAGCTTGGATTACAAACATGTGGCTCACACATGTAGGGTGGTGAAGATAACTGCCAGGGCTTTCTTTAAGAACTAAAAGAATTACAGTTAGTCCAGGGGAAATAAAATGGGATATACAATACTGCACTATTTTGTTGTTTAGACTACATAGTAAATATACAGAAGTATTATATTAGTCTGATTTTATGGCTTTTTTTGCTTGAATGTTCAGTCCATTACCCTGTTCATTTAATTTCTATATAAAACAACAAAATGTCATTATATTTACTATCTACCGGCGCGCTGTTGACTGCACAGAAAAGGACGTGAGTCACTGAAAGTTGTAAAGCAAAGCCAGAAACAAAGCCTGAATGAATTTTAAACAGATTTGCGAAGACAAACAAATGCTAAATAAGTTCCACTTCATTCACATTTCGATTCCTACTACAAAGTTTTCCTTCAAAAGTTTTTTTCTAGACACAAATTAACATGTTGACTTATATACATATATTATGCCATGGTCTGTTAAAATACTTGATTCTGATTGGCTGAAAGGTGTGCATTAAAACCATTTAATGCACGGGTAGTGCATCATTTGAAATGAACTGATAAAACATTTTCACCGGTCTGATCAAAAATGACTCCGTAAACATCAAAAATAGCTTTAACTTATCAAATAACCATGATATAAGCAGGATAATCTACGGCTAGCCGAGCATTAAAGGATTTTAATGCACTTCGCGGAGGCATCCACCCTCCGCTTCACGTCGGGGGGTTATAGGCCTCCACGTTGTGCATTAAAATCCTTTAATGCATGGCTAGCCTTAAATTATAATGCATTAAATTATTATCCCTTACACACGCACACACACATATATAAATATATATTTATTAGGGATACCACAATACTCTAATACTGAACCGTTCGGTACGACCTCCACAGTTCAATAAGTGTATGTGAATTGCGGTTAAATAATTTCCATGCGTTTTATTACTCTCTGAACTTGCTCTGTTCTGCAGGTTTACGCGCCGAGACGGCTAAACGCCTCTTCGCAAGTAAATAACCAATCAGTGAGTGCTAAAGTTATGCTGCATATACGCCATACGCATGCGCACTCTGATGTAAACAGCCTCGTGTGGAGAAGCAGGGCCGTGCACAGGGGGGTGGCCCAGTGGCTAGTGCCACTGCCCCTCTGCCCTCATCGTCTGAGGTGCCCCTCTCAAACCCACCCCTCCGGGCAGGCATCCATTCAAGATCCCCGCTAAAAGATGTCTGTTATTAACTCCACTAAACATTCACTGATTCCGCTAATCCGCTCCGCCAGTATCACTCACAGTCAGTCCCTGTTCAGTGTCCAGAAGTCGTCCCATTACAGTAAGGGCAGGGCATTATAATCCACATTATTGACAGTGCTTGATACACAGAATTATTAATTTGATAGTTTGTTTTTTGGTATTTTTTTGTTGGTATTGTTTTGCTCCTGGTCTTCTATTATTGGTGCTAACTGCTAACAACGTGTACAAAATATCCATGTTCAAATTGTTGTACTCGATCTGGTATAAATAACACCAAATTTGCTGTTATTGCACACTTTGTAGAAAATGCCTTCACACGAAAAGAGATAGAAACAGAGAAAAACACTGCATGCGTGGATTAAAAGCTCCAGCAGGTAACGTTAAATCAACATTTCAAATTTAGCTGACAGTTTGTCACATTGTAACTCATGTACATATTTTATGAAGACCAATTATTATATTAAATAGCTGAACTAAAATGCCAAAATTGCATGGATTATTGCCATTTACCTTTCTGACTGAAGAGTTAGCTTGGTGTCGTAATATAACAAATAAAGTACAGTAATCCGCTAATAGTAAGTTATGTAGTTAATAATGGCAGTGTGGCAGAACAATTATTTTGACTTCAAGTTGAAGATGGAACGCAACACAGTCGTATCTTGCCGAGTCGAGTGCTGCCTTTAAATATCTATCGAGCTATAATCTATTCTACTCCTTGCTATCCGGAAAAAACATGAATTAGCACTATTGTTGCACTGACACTGACAGGTTATTATTTATAATGAAGTTATGTGTCAGTAAAAATGACCATTTAAATATCAAGACATGAATATTATGTTACATATGTATTTGACTATGTATGTTGAATACACTATTGTACAGCAAGTAAAGTTTAGCTTAATCATCACTATGTGTTCACTTAATAAAATCTAGTATGGAATAAAAGATGTTTTATCATTTTTAATTAAACACCTGACAAACCATTGACCTGTACTTTCCATTTATTTCTTATTATCGGTTAATATTTGAAAAAGTTATTAAACTTGTTATTGACACTATAACACTGTTTTCTTTGCTTACAAGTAAAATCAAGAGAATTGCAAACAAAACCTATAAATCTATCAAGCGTTTGCTGCTAAAAGGTTCATTTTTTAAATTAATCTATTAAATTAGTTCCAGTAGTGTCAGTTACTTTTGAAAAATTAACCTTTTAGCAGCAAACACTTGAGATTGGTTTGCTGCACACAGGGATAAACATTTTACCCCATGTGCAAAATTAAATCTGCTGCTGTATCTTTAATGTTTTGAGCCTAATATATCCTAGATATCTTGTTGAGATAGATGGCATCCTGGATTCAAGCAAATATCAACAGATAAAAAATAAAAACCTGACTGTCCCTGCTAGGAGTCACATGATGGGCTAAGATTGGATCTTCCAACAGGACAAACATCACAAAATCTAAACAAAAATGGGTCACTGTGGCCATCCCATTTTACACACCTGAACCCTATAGAAAATGAGTGGAGAGAACTGAAGAGAGAATTGCTACAGACCTTTCAGATTTCCAGCTCCACGTTGGTGAATTTTAAATAAATAAATGCTCTCAATCTTTTGTCAGATGTTCTTCAAACGTATTAGGCATTATTGGTAAAGTTGCAGAGCTGTTATCGTGGCAAAAAAATAAGTTGTATAAACAGCATAAATTTGCATCATTAAGCCTTTCTAGAAAAATGTAACCTTTCATTGGAGAATAAGAATTTTAAATAGAATTTTAAATCATTATGAAATGAATGCGATTTTCTCATTATATACACATTTTGTTTTGATCATTGAAATGTCTCTAAAACTACATTTTTCTACCGGCGTAACTTACACGTGAAATTAAACAATGTAACCAAAATAACATATCGTACACTACAAAAGAGGTCGACCGATTCATCGGTTTTGCTGATTATCCGGCACCGATAACGATAATTTGAACTATCGTTAATTGGCTTTAATCCCCACCAATAGTTTTCCTGGTTGCGTTTGTTCCAGGTGCAACAGGGAAAGCTCTTCTGTGATATACAGGAAGAAAGTACAGTAGTATTGAAGTTAGAGGAAATATTGGTAACACTTTATTTTACGGTGCCCTTGTTACACGTTTACTTGTACTTACTATAGTATTTATCATAAATTAGGCATAATTACATGCAACTAACCTAAAACCACACCCTCATCCTAACCCTAACCCTATAGTAAGTACATGAAGTTAATTATTATTACTCAGTACTTAAAAGTACACTGTAACACAGACACCTTAAAATAAAGTGTAACCGAAATATTCTTCATTCTAGTAAATGTATATGGTTATAAAATATGTGACCTTATGATTGGAGATTTTAGATTTGCAGACAGGAAAAAATGTTCTAACAAAATATTACGAAAGTGTTTGACACAAATATGCTTCCCAGGTCCTGTAAGGAGGAATTATATATTTAATGCATTTTGGAAAAAAATTATAATACGAGAGATTAGGTGTAATTTTCTCTATTTTCCTATTAGCCCTAAATGTAAAGAGGTTCACTTCAAAATTTTGAATGATATCTATCCTGCAAGAGAATTTTTAAGACTAAAATTTAAGGTTGGAGACTCTAATGTTTGTCAAATATGTAAAAGTTGAAACGGTGGAACATTTATTTTTTCAGTGCAAATTGGTGTATTGTTTTCGGATTGATGCATTTGAATGGATGCAGCAAAAAATACCTGCAACTTTAACATTATCATGGGAAATATAAAATTCGGTTTGATAATTAAAAACAAAGGTGAATAATATACTTTTTATTGAAATTCTATATTCATAAATGTACATTTTTAAATGTCTCCCCCAGGTTAATTGTTTTCTTTATATGTTATATAGGTATATTGTTTAAAAGAGGTGAATAATACAAAAGCTAAATATTTATATTCTTTATTGCTGGATCTTGGTTTTACAATGTGATTTTTATTGCATTTTTATTTTTGTTCATGTACCATTTTTTGTTCATTTATGTAATATGTGGGAATTTATGATGTGAGACCACACTCTGCACAGAGCGGAATACATCAAATGCGGATTTAAAAGTTTGTGGGTGACAAGGTAGAGCCCATTGCAGTACACATGACATGTTAAAAAGTAATTCATTTGTTGACTGTATCCTTCATTAGTGGAGAACAGCAGTATTTTTGCCTATAAAACTGAGAGCACGCTAACGTTAGTAGCCTATTAGCCCAAGTAGTTATAACAGGGTGACAAATATTTTGTAAATTTGTTTTATTTTTTCTAAGTTCTGTGTATTTTGTTTTTTACTATTAAATAGAGGTATATTTGTCCACATTAATTACTGTAGTATACAATTGTGTTATTTGCTATAGTGAACTGCAGTAAAATGCCTAGACACTTTTCAACCTTACTATAGTATACTAGAGTGTTTACTACAGTTTATAAATTTACTACAAGGGTTCTACAATTTCTATATTACTATAGTACACTGCAGTATTTTTGTCTTGGGTGTTGAAGTTAACTGAACTTTTATTTTGACGGGTCGTCGGGAAGACGCTTGAGTTTTAGTGTGTTTGACAATAGCTCACTCAAGCAGTAAAAAGCTTGTAAAATAAACTCTCCAGAGCAACTCTAGAGATGAAGTTCATGTGTTTTATATCCTCATACAGTGCAGACGCAGACAAATCCACGACCATGACTTGTGTAGTCATTCACTCAGACACACATTGGATTTAATGTAAATAACAAGATTCCGCATCTGCATCTAGTTATTAGATTAGATTAGATTCAACTTTATTGTCATTACACATGTACAAGTACAAGGCAACGAAAAGTAGTTTAGGTCTAACCAGAAGTGCAATAAGCAAGTGCAGGATATACAGTTGTGCATAAATACAGGATAAAGCAAAATTATGAAGAATTTACAAGTGGGAACGTACTATGAACATTATATACAGATGGTTATTTACTAAAAACAGAAATCATGGGATTATATGAGATTATATGAGATGTGTTCGACTTCATGGACTAAAGTTTCACAATTGATATTAAATGCAGCCTTGAATAGCCTTCCAATTAAGTCAATAGGAGGAAAAAGGAAAATGGTTCCATGGGGGAATGATAAATGTACAGAAATTATTAAAGAACGAAATAAAGCCCTGAGAATGTGTAATTGTGTAATTATTTTTTAGAGGAAAAAGGTGCAAGTACGGCAAGAAATTAAGAGTAGTAAACGGAATGCATGGAGGAATTACTGTTTAACTATTGGGAGAGAAGTTCAAATAGGAGAGAGATGGTCAATGTTCAAGAAAATGAGTGGGAATAAAGTGTACGCAAAAATACCAGTATTAGAGGATCAAGGAATAATGGCAATAACGGATAAAGAAAAGGCAAATATAATAGGTAAAAAGTTTGCCAGTGTACATAGTGGAGATCATCTAAATGATATACACAGACAAAATAAAGAAAAGATTTTAAATGAAAACAGGGATGTGTTTTAAAAAAAAAAATGTGGAAAGTATCATAGATGAAAAAATTGATATGAATGAACTAGTAATGTTTTTTTAATGGTATCAAAAATACTGCTACAGGAGAGGATCAATTCAGTTATGTTATGTTCCAGAAATTACCAGGAAAAATGTTACATGTTAGATAATACTACATCTTTTCAATAAGATTTGGGAAGAAGGTAAAATGCCAAAAAGCTGGAAGAGGGCATTAGTTTAGTGCCTTTTAAAAAACCTGGAAAGGATCCTAATAATAGTGGCAACTACAGACCCATCGCCCTAACATCACACTTAAGCAAATGGATGGAGAAGATCTTCGTTAGAAGACTTAATTACTTTCTTGAATATAGAGGCTTAAATGCAACATATCAAAGTGGTTTTTGGAAAGGACATTCCACAATGGATGCAGTAGTGAAAGTAAGTAATGAGATAAAGAAAACTTTTAAAATGAAACAAGTAATAAATATTGTATTCTTTGATATAGAAAAGGCTTACGATTCTATGTGGAGAGGAGGATTATTAATTAAACTAAATAAGATCGGAATAAGAGGTAGGTTTTATAATTGGGTTTCAGAGTTCTTATCAGAAAGAAGGTTTAGGGTTAAAGTGGGATCAGAAGTGTCTGAGGAATTTGAAATTAGTAATGAAATCCCACAAGGAAGTGTTATAAGCCTGGTGTTATTTAATGTTATGATTAATTATATTTTTGTGAATTTAGATAGAAGAGTTGGATCAGCGTTATATGTAGATGATGGGGCCATTTGGGTAAGATCCAGTAGGTGTCACAAGCAAAATCAAGAAGGCAATTAGAAAAGTAGAACAATGGTCTTATAATTGGGGCTTTAAACTATCTACAAGTAAATCATGTCATATGGAATTTACCAAGAAAAGAGGAATAGGTAAACAGGACCTGAAGCTATACGGCCAAAATATGGAAAAAGTAGATTGTTTTAAATATCTAGGTATGTGGTTAGATCAAAAAGGTTCCTGGAAAATACATATTGAAAAGGTGGAAACAAAGTGTTAGAAAGTTATAAACTTAATGAGGGCAATGGCTGGTAAAGACTGGGGAGCAGATAAACAGACATTAATGTATACTTTAGGGCTCTAATGAGGTCAGCAATAGATTACGGATGCTTTGTATATGGAGCAGCAGCGAAAACACATTTAGTGAAAATGGATAGAGTTGTCAATAAAGCGATCGGTGCGATGAGATCAACACCTATTAAGGCAATCCAGGTAGAGTTAAGAGAAGCCCCCTTAGATTTTAGGAGAGATAAACTAATTCTTACATACTGGTGCCGATTACGTGGATGTGAAATGAAAACCCCACTAAAAGTGTTATTGAAGACTGTGGGAATATAGTTCATTTAAAGGTAATGGTTTTGGATGGGTAACTAAGGGTAAATCAGAAGAGTACAGAATAGACAGTAAATGGTTTAACACTCCTACACCAATTAGTAATATCCCTAGTTGGCTGTTTCCAAAAACTGAGATAGATTTGAATATAATAAGACTAAAATAATCATGGAAAGAGAGTGAGATAGGATATATGGTAAGTCAATATATGGAAAGTAAATATTAAAGTTATTTAGCTATTTATACAGATGGATCTAAAAATGAAGAAGAAAGGGTGGGCATAGGAATATACATATCTAGATTGTGTGTAAGTATTGGGAAAAGATTACCCGATCAGATGTCAGTTTATACGGCAGAGATGATGGCAATTATTGTAGGGTTACAATGGGTGGAAGAAGTAAAACCAGATAGAGTGGTATACTGTATTGACTCGTTAGCAGCCCTTTACAGCATCAAAAATATGAAATCTAATAGGGAAGATCTTATGTTAGAAATCCATCAAAATGTATTCATTTATTTTCTGCTGGATACATGCTCATGTAAATATAAAAGGAAATGAGGAAGCAGACAAAATAGCAAAAAATCAACCAGGGTGAGTGATGTTATTAACATTCCATTTGGAAAAGGAGAATGTAAGTCAATTATTAAAAAACTTTTTTTTTTTTTTTAAATGTTGAAGAAATGGCAAGAAAAATGGGACAAGGACAACAGGGGTAGAAAATATTATAGCATACAGAAATGTATTAATGCACAGGGTGTGAATGGAAGGAATAGAAGAGAGGAAATTGTTTTAACAAGACTGAGATTTGATCACACAGGGTTAAATAAAACATTACTTTTATCAGGCAAAAGTAAGTCAAATGGATGTATGGTATGTAAAACTATAGAAAATGTGGAACATATACTTCTACATTGTAGGAAGTAAAGTGAAGAAATTATGAAACTAAAGCAAAAGATAAATCATAGAAAGAGAATAAAATCTTGAGGGTGTGTTGGGAACAACAGAAGAAAGGGTTAAGGATGCACAGGATGCTGTGATTTTTTCTTTGTCTCTCTTTCTCCTCCTAAATTACTGAGATAATCCATATTGCATACTCTGATATAGTAGGTGGCGGTATGCACCTGATAAGTCACGGTTGCAATCTGCCATAAAACAAATAATAAGAAGAAGAACAGCCTGGTGCAGCCGCTCCTTAGATGCTGCGCCGCCTGAGCTAGCCGGCTGTTCTCGAAACGCTCTAGCGGTACTTTGATGCCCCACGTAAGTCACATGGCGTAGTGATGTGAAAATTATGATTTAAGTTTAAGTAAATATATAATCTTTATCAGCGTTTTATTTTCGGCATTTTGCCTTTATTTGTATAGGACAGCGAGATTTAGGAAGCGAAGTGGAAGAGAGAATGGGGTGGGGTTGGGAAAGGACCACGAAATGGGAATCGAACCCAGGTCGCAACCGTGCCATATGTCGGAGCACTTAACCACAAGGCTATCGACTCCGACCTTTATCAGCGTTTTACAGAAACTATATTATCCATGCATAATCCATTTACTATTTATTCGTAATTAAATAAACTCACGTTTCGCCAGATTGTTCCACTTATTTAAGTCCTCGGTTCACGTGCACTCAAAGCATTAGTACAGTATCAGATATTGTTCATTGTAGTATCATCAATTGGAACAACCCTAACTGGTGATCCGAAAGCTGTTGCAACCGGTTCTTGACTCGAGAACGAGAACCGCTCTAGCAGTGGCATGCACATAAATGGCGCTGCAGATCGGTCTACATACAGTGAAAATGCGCAATTTAGTCATAAACATATTTCCAATGTGTTTTATATTATCACAGTTCTGATGTTCAATAAAATAACCTGTCTTACAAGCTTTTTATTTGCTTTAAAAGTTACACACATGCGCAGTATCATCGGCTCATCGGTTCTCAATCAGACGTGTCCGAAGGAAACGGCTCTTTCGGTTAGGGTTCTTGACTCGAGAACGAGAACCGCTTACTATCAGCTACTTGTATCTCTTACTATCTCCCTTCACAGTAGATCAGCTCAGAACTAGTGGACTAACTGAATAATAAAATGGTTTATTTCGAGTCAGAGGGACTGTCAGACATGCCAGAAAATCAGTAATTCAAGTAATTTGTGATTAAGTGCTTAGTGGAGACGTGAACCATTTAGAACAATTCAGTCCGATTTGATGAACCGAATCGACTGGTTCACTGAAAAGAACCGGCTGAAAAGAACGATTCGTTCGCAAACCGGACATCACTAGCATGAAGTGGAACACATCTATGGACTCAATGCTGTGTGTTTAGATAGCGCTGTAAGCATCAAAATAAAAGGCAGACACACAAGACTTGCATTCCAGCAACTGTATTTACAACAAACTTTGCGGCCAGTGCAACACAGCCGAAAGCAATTGACTGCCGAACACGAGTGATTATAACCCGTAACACAGTGCCCCATTGATTATTGATTACACAAACACAATGTATAAAAACATGCAGCTTTGTCTAATGCACCTATTCTTATTATTCTTAGCACACACCGATTTTTTCGTAGCACTGTTATATTATTATTATTTTTTAAATTACTTGTCCGTTATACAATTTTTGTTTGTTTGTCTTGAATGGTATATTCAGGGTTTCTAGTAGGAATATTAATCTTTTTTTATCACAAACAGAATGCAATTTCCATTAAAGTTTATATAAGTTATTAACTTTCCAATGAAATTTAAGTATACAACATAAAATAAAATGTATGATGTTATTGAACATGTAGGTGAATAAATAATGTCAGGATTTTAATTTTGAGATTAATTATTTTAAATAATGCATTGACTATGAAATAGTCATATTTGAATATATTTTTTACAAGAATATATAAAGTAAGAACAGGGCTGTACGTTAACGTTTTTTGCATGTACACTGGTGCTACAGAGGTTTAAAGTTTTGTAGCACAGGCCAAACAGTAGTAGCACAAGTATAAAACATATGCTATATTAGAGAAAAAAAATACTATATTTATGTGTAGTTTATCACATAAATAGGCAGGTAACTGACAAAAGACATTTATGTTACAGTTGGGTTGTAAGGGTTTTGTGTCCTGTTTAGGTCTTATATTTTGAAGTTGTTTTGTAGTGTGTGTGTGTATATATATATATATATATATATATATATATATAAAACATTATTTGTTAATACTATGGTAAACTGCAGTAAAATTCCTCTTTTTGTGTTTTTGAATCACTATAGTAAATATTAGTTTAGTAAATAAAAGTAAGTAGGCTACACTCTAGTGTTTATGTAGTTTATCAGTTTACTAGAATACTAAAATTTATTGTAGTAAATATCATAATACAATACAGTGTTTTTAATCTGGATGTTCAAGTTAACCAGACGAGTTTTGATGGGTCGTCGCAAAGAGTACCGCAGTAAAAATAGTTTTGCGGTTTGACATTATGTTTTTAAGCTGTGAATCCGCAGCACGCTGCTTTATACATGAAAACATAATCTAATTTTGCTCACCGTGATTTGTGAATTAATGTGAAGTGGTTTCCCCGGCACAATATCCTCGTTTTATTATTGCTAATAGTTTTTTTTAAATGCATATAACTCTGAGGCACATTGTTTTTTATTTTAGCTGTTAACCAAAATGTATCCAAGTTACAGTTATATAATGAATATTGGCTTAAAGGGCACACTCTCAGCTTTATTGAGTAGTGTATTCACATCCAAATTGGCTGAAGGGTTTAGGAATTGCAGCTCTTTAATTAAAAGTCTGAAGTTGATTTTAAGTGTGGTGTCAGCATGAGGAAGCTGATGCTGTGAACCCACACATGCAATACAGGGAGATCTCCATGCAAGTGATACAGACCATAGTTACGTTTCAAAAACAAAACAAATCTATCAGACAGATACATGAACACGAAGAGTGGCCAAACCAACAATTTGGTATAAACAACACACTGCGTGCTGTGCTCAGCAAGAAAAAAAATCCTGCTGTCCATATAAGATAAAAGTGGTGGATGATGGCATTATCTTCTCCATGATAAAGAAAAACCCTTTACAACGTAGGTTTTAAACATGATCACCAATAACCCACGAACCGTTTGATTGACAGCAATGCTTCAAGAGGCAAAGTTGTTCAGCATGAGGAGATCGATAATTTGATGTCAATATTTGGTGTGTGTGTCAATCGTGATACACATCTTTTACTATGCCGAAAAACGTTATTTCGCCCCTTGGTGGCGTAGAAATAACGTTTTTATAGGCTTTTGAAGTATAAAAATGAACATTTATCTAAAATGCTACAGTAAAATGAATCCATATATGGTGTGCATATAGTGTGGGACACCCCCTCCTAAAACCCACCATCTTTTTTTTCTACTTATTAGAAATAATGTTTCTATAGGCATTTGAAGTATAAAAATAACGATTTTGTATACACTTATTTATAAGTATAAAAATTAACGAGTCTGTATATACTTATATGAGTAACTGTTCTTATCTTAATGTGATACATCACGTTATGGTGCTGTTGTGATAGGATTGTCACGTGTCAAATTATTATATATTGTACTATCCATTTATGTCTGGATGGACAATGTTGATATATTTGTTACCATTTACAGAAAATTGTTTTGTTTAACGTTATATGATCCTAATTGTATAATTTGTTTTTTGTAAACCACACATACAGGATGTCACTCATATCCTTCTAATAAAGTGATTGGTGGATATAACTCTCCGAGCCACGTTACTCTCTAACTGGAGTCACCAGTGTTCAAGGACTATCATAGCATTCCAGAGTTCCTACTCTTCCTACTCTACTCTTGTTTATCTTATCTGCATTGTAGTTCATTTCACTGGTTTGTTGTTCATTTCACTGGTTTGCACATTTATCTCGTTATACTTCCCTGCTTGTAAAGTTGTATTGTGTATATATAGAACTGTATTTATCTGTATTTTTGATATATTTTTTGATATATGTTTATTCTATGTTATCTGTAAGCACATGGGGTCTGAGAGTAACGCAATTTCAAGCCTCCATTTGTATGTACTGTACTTGTGGCAGAATTGACAATAAAGCTGACTTTGATCATTTCTATAGGCTTTTGAAGTATAAAAATTACTATTTCTTCAAAACGCTACTGTAAAATGAATCCATATATGGTGTGTATATAGTGTGGGATGCCCCCTACAGGAACCAACCATTCGTTTTTTCTACTTATATTAGAAATGATGTTTCTATGGTCCATCAGAGTGGGAAAAAAGCATATTTCTCCAAAATACTTTCAAAAACCATACTGTAGTTAAACCTGTACAAATTTAAAACCATAATTTTGCCTATAGTAATCAATAGGCTAAACCAGGGGTAGGCAACGTCGGTCCTGGAGTGCCGCTGCCCTGCAGATTTTAGCTCCAACCTTAATCAAACACACCTGAACAAGGTCATCAGTGTCTTCAGGATTACCAATGCTACAGACAGATGAATTTTTTCCAAAGTTGGAGCTAAAATCTGCAAGACAGCCAGGACCGACGTTGCCTACCCCTGTGTTAGACCAAAAACATTACTACACTTTCACCACACAAAAAAAAACATGGTTGATTTTCGTAGGAGTATAGATAATAGACAAAGCACTTAATTGCATAAACCGTTTTATTTGCAGGACAAAGTTCTAAAAGGCATTCAAATAATTAAAAGTTGCAGACGAAGATATTGTTTTCACAATATAGCCATACAGTAATCACAATGCAAACATTCTAAAAAAAAAAGGCATCAATTACGACAAAAACGTCATATTTTAAACGTAAGACGCGATATTGACGAGACACACGGATCATCTACATTAAAATGAAGCTTTAAAAGCGGTGTTTCTAGAAATTATCGTAAATCACCCCAGCTGGCTTGACCGCAGTTATAAAATCCAAAACAACTTATTATTATGCTCCAAATGAAGCAGTCGTTCTGCGTGCACGACTGGTTGAATGATAATGCCGCACGCATTACGTGGTTTAAAACGCTGAACAGTTTTGATAAATGCCAAGCGCCGAGTGGGGCTTTCTCTTGCACGCTGGCGAGTTAAGTTGGTTTTGTTTTGGACATTCAACCCACATTCGACGACAATAACTACTAAACAGCACAACCATTTTTTTCACGATATTCACTCGATATTGTAAACGTAGCCCACCAAAGCGGTTCGGCTGTGACTTACCCTTGTATGTATGGTTTCGTCGTGGCGAAGTAGTGATGGGTACTTGATGTCCGGTCTTTTGAACCGGTTCTTTTCAGTCACCAGATCGGGCTGAATCGTTCTAAACGGTTCGCGTCTCTACTAAGCACTTAATTACAAATAACTTGAATTACTTACTTTATGGCGTCCCAGATAGCAAACTGACAATATTAATTTTAATATCAACGTTCACTTTTTTCGGTTCACCAGAAAGGTTTACGTCGGAAATAAAACAGTGATATCTCGAAAACGGTGTTATCAACACGACGAATCTGGTCAGAATCATATTTGGAAACTTGGTGGGAGGAGTTAGAGTTCAGCTCGCGGCCAACCGTCACCGGAGTATCAATCTGAGGTAAGCAAAATGTTTTGATTTTACATAGAATATTAATAAAAATATTATATTTTAATATAAAAATATGTTGTTAAAGTTACAATATGTTATAGGTTTTTAAACGTTCATCATTGCCCGTCTGTGGAGCCGCACAGGTCCTCCGAGGTAAATGTTCAAGGCGATATCGTTAGTTTAGTTGTTTAAAACGGGCACATGCAGCATCGATCAAGTGTAAAAACTTTGTTTCCAATTTTTAAGATTGGCGTTTGGTTATTTCGATTGGAAAACTGTTTGCTCGAGCGATTTGATGGGGTTTTAAAACAAATAGAAAACAAATGGTAGGCTATCTTGTTTTTATCAAGGCCCGAACTTAAATGTAATTTAACGGTATTTTCGTGTCAGTGTCTGGCAAGTAACGTTACACAAACGCAAACTTTTGTTGAAAGCTGTGCTTGACGCGTTGCTACGTTATGAAATTTCAGTAACGTTATTGTTTATAACCAGAAATAAGTGCATTGTACGCTGGCATACACTTACACATTTGGCAGAACGCGTTCAACCATTAATCCCCTGCTTAGCTAAACGAGATTGGTTTTATGAAGTATGTAACGTTAACGTTAAGATAAATGAGCACACCGGTTGTGCTTAGTTCATCATTGTCTGTCTCCATGTTGCTGGTATTTTGTTTGTAGGCTACTTGAAGCTTGGAGCTCCACTTCAGCTAAGAAATGTAAGTAAAACGTTATCAAGCAATTATTAAATAGCAATAGCATAACAGTCAGTAATAAAATAAAAACAAATGGCAAATTGAGCTAATACAAATTATGTGAACAGTGTGCTTTATGTAAGACTAAAAGCATTATTTAATTAAAGGCGCAGTTTTGGATTTTTAGCGGCCACTAGCGTTTCAGTATAGATTTGCAATAAATCTTTCAGTCATTTTCTCATCCCTCCCTTTCGAAGTACGACGGTGGCCGCAACAGTAAAAAAAACATGTCGCTGACTGAGACAGCGGCTGTGATTCTAGCCACACTGTCATGTTACTTCACGTGAAATTACAATGCAGTTACAATATTTCTACACTTATAAGGAAAAACGTTCATCTCTCGTAGGTTATATGCCCATTTGTAATGCTAACGTTACCAAAAAACTGGTTTCACTTTCACAAAAGTGAAATTATCTTACCAGCCCAGCAGAAAACAGGCAACTTCGGCGTCGCGTTGAAAACATTTGTCCTTCATCTGGTAATAGCTACACCGATGTTTATCCTGGATTTCTGCCATCGTTTGTCTCTATTTTGTCACATTTGCGCTTCACCGACGGAGATTCGCGCTCTGTCGGCTCTTGTGCACAATACGTTTGGTCTTCCATTGTATCAAAACTTCTAAAAACAGAACGATCTATGCTTCAGCTAGATAACGATGACGGCGACGACGACTACTACTCTTCGTACTACGACTGACTAACTTCTTCATGGTCTTTAACTCAGTGATGACGCAATTCTGCCTCTATGAATTTCTAAATGCGCTCTGTGAGCTGTTTGTCCGTTTAGGGCTGCTGTAACCAAACATGGCCATGCAACATGGAAAACTCCACATATATAGGCCCGCGCTGTATGTAGATAAAACTGGGTTATTCTAAGGTAATAAAAACATAAATGTTCACGTACAGTCTTTATACACCTCTGAAGAAACTGTTTTGTATGTTATATTGCATTTCTTTCAATAAATCATACAAAAAATCAAGTATTGTTCCTTAAGTAAACTAGTAAAATAAAACATTGTAGGAGCATAACTGTATATTCATATATAACATATATGATATATATATATAACATATATAATTGCAATTACAATTTAACATACAATACGCAATAGTGATGCAACGATTATAGAGTTTGTTGGCACGATTATAGTCTGAGAAATAATCACGATTGCACGATTATGACGATTATTATGCATTCATTGATTTTAACATTTTTACGGCCCTGCCAAAAATTTTTACTTGCCCTACCACAAAAAATTTATAAATAAATAATATTGTCTTGTTAGTAGTTTGTTTTTTACCCATGTAATCTAATTAAATAAGGTTATAATACAATAAAAATTAACTAACTGAACTTTTATGTATTTTATTTTTGTAATAAAGCAAACACACAAATGAAATAAACAGTGCTTTTCAGATGTTTTAGGTTGGTCTGTGATTATCAGGTAAGAAAACTGAATAAAGTAATCAAATGTAAAATAACACTTCATAGTCTTTACAGTATAAATTAAATATGGATAAAAGCCTTAAAGTTATCAAATTTAATCAGTCATCAGCAGTGAAAGTGTTTTTATTTTGTGTTTTCGTTTTTTGTTGTTTGATGAGCATTAAAGCATATATGACAGCATATATGCGCTGTCTTTATTTTGTTGTATTTATACCTGGAGTAAATATAATGCAGCACTGACTGTAGTCCAATGCTGACATTGTGTTGCTCTGTCTGCATACTGTACATAAAGTTCCAAAAGTTTAATCTGTCAAAAGCAGTGAGATGTTTTTGCTTTGTCTAACATTTATTTCATAAGTACTTATATACTTTAGTTCCATTTACCTACCATTGTATTGTTGTCTTGTTTTTTAGGGAGGAATTCCACAACAGAGACACCTCACTGACTAGTAGGGGGATGCTCATTTCGGTTAATTTTTCAATGTGCAAACAGCAGCATGAGCATACATAAGAAATTGACAACTGAACCCCATTATCAAAATTTCATGCACCTGCCATCTTACTGACAATATAGAAAAACACAATAAAATTATATAAATAAAAAAACATAGAATATCAGAATATTTTAACTTAATGACAAATTGCAGATTGCTGCAGTTGCGGAGAAACATCTATTCATTTGCGCACATCTTCTGAACATGCATTTAGTGCAGCTGTACATATCTTAATCTTGACAATCTCAACATGTTAGTTTTCCATCAACGAGTAGGAAAAAGTAACTTTTTTAATGGCAATCTGAATAGGAAAGCTGAGGTAGGTTTAGACAGTTGGTTTCAAATAGAATTGTTGAGGGATATATAGGCTACGGGTTAAAACGCGAATGACTGAAGTTGTCACTGCAACAAATGTGTTTTTATTTAATATTTAACTTTCTGATATTAATAAGTTTTCATTATTTACTGATGTTTGCTCTCCCCACTCGCCGCTCATGTGACGTGTTCACTCTGCACATGCATCCAGTGTGAAGCTGCCGTTAAGACATGGAAAATTCATTACTAGTCAGTAGGGATGCTCATATTGACCGTTTAACAGTTAACTGAAAGAAAAAACTTTGACCGATTAATACTATCAGTTAATTTATTTATTGCTGCATGGTTAAATAAAAATACGCTAAAGCCTATTAGTTAACTCGGGGGGCGTGCCGACACGTGCAACCACACGTCATGTAGCCTACATGCCTACAGACATATTTAAATACATTTTGAAATATGATATCCGAAATAAATGAGGATGAAACATCCCTCCGTGTCTAATGCGCAAATTCATCAGTGAAACACGACACACTACAAGAAATAAAACATTTAAATAAGTGTCCTTTTGCACTGACAGCGTTTGCTGTGCACGCCATACTGTCTGTGTACCAGTGTAGGTGAGAGTAAAATTTAAGATAGACTTATATATCAGTGTTCCCCTAGAGGTCGACCGATACTGGTTTTTCTCTGGCCGATGCCGAAATCAGGTTTTTTGGTTTTCAGGTTAGATTTTTTTGGGACTTCTATGATTTTCTTATTTTACCCTTCTAACCCTTCTAATATCTAACAGTTAAGTAATAAGTTAAGTGGGCAGTCGTGGCCCAGTGGTTAGAGAGTTGGACTCATGATCAGAAGGTTGCTGGTTCGATTCTCAGGTCTGGCGGGTAACGGCTGAGGTGCCCTTGAGCAAGGCACCTAACCCCCACTTGCTTACTATACAAAATGTACAAATGTATAGTACAATGTAATGTAAGTCGCTTTGGATAAAAGCGTCTGCCAAATGCGTAAATGTAAATGTAAATGTAATAAGAAGTGATACAGAAAATTGCTTAAATTAAACATTTATTAAACAACACTACACAAAAACAGGTAATCAAAACATTTGATGAAAAAATAAAGTTTTAGTGCACAAAAACGTACATATAAAATAATAAAGTAAACAAAAGAAGTGTTACGCACAGTAGCAAATGTTTATTACAGGGTACAAGCAATAAATAGTAATAGCAGTAGCCTAATTCCTAAAAATACATTGCTTAAAACTTTTAAGCACCTTCTCAAACTGAAGCATGCTTTTAGTTAATGTTTGTTGACAGACATTGCTTTAAGTCAAATAAATGTATGATTGTTGCGCTCACGCATGACAAGCGTTCTAAGCGGCTCTCAAGGTAAAATCAGTTCAACATTCCCCGTGTCTCGTGTTTCTAACAAAAACGCATTCTGTGTGACTGTGAACGAGCCCAAGAGTGCAGTGGACACAAGTGATGATTTCGTCACAAACACATTTAAGTTAGCTAGAAGTTTCGTCTGAATTACACGCGTTTCTACTTTCACATCCAAATGACTTGTTGCACTTATAGCCAGGTCTGCATCAATTTTAGTAGGTTATAATGTAATTTTGCATTCGAAATGGTCTGTTTTCCATGTCATTAATAGCTGAAGCTTTGTGAACATGGAACGGCTGCAGAGTGAGCTGCTCAGTCTCGCATGAAGCTTCAGACGGAGAGAAATTCTTCGGAACAGAAACAGAATTGTTAACATCTATATAACGCAGGCTACTATAATATTTTTGCCGCTGAGCTTGTTACATGTTTCACAGCAACGCTTAGCTGCTTGCAGATGCGCCTGAATATAAATCAGCCTAATGTGCAGCACAATCGGCCGATGCCGATTAATAAAAAATGCCAAAATCGGTCGACCTCTAATTAGAACGGAGTACTGATACTTACACTCATATCGCGGAAGTTGATAGACGTCATCTTGTGCACGTAGTCCATTAACTGCATGGAGGCAATAAGTTGTATCAGGGCTCTAGACTCCGACCAAATGTCGGTGCACCTGCCGGTGTGCACCAGTGCCACTGCCAGCTGATCAATAAATAATTTTGCGCGTTATAAATATAATGCCAAGAAATTTTATATTGCTAAAATGTTAAATATTATACTGAACGCGCATCCAGTCAATCCATTTCACTCCCCTCCCTCAGCCATTCCCTTATCTATTGCCCCACATTCAGTGCTAAAGATGAAGCGGAAGAATCGAGCAGACAAGTGAAACAAGTTTCACAGCAAAGGTACAAAACAGTACATATAACGAAATATGTTGCGATACAGTGTGAGACTAATGCAGGAAACAACATTTGCAACAGGATGTTTAAACAGTATACTACAACAATAATGCAAAACATACAAAATGTTAGACATAACTGTAACAACTCCCGCCTCTATGCCGGCCACACCTTCCACGCCGACATCCACGCCCCGTTTCACCCGTTCACTGTCACCCGAATTCTGAGGACTACACTACCCATCATGCACTGCACTCTCACCCGGCCATCTTGTTTGGACTCTGCACCTGCGTTTGATTTGTGTTTGCACCTGTTCTGTGTTTGCTGTGTGTTATTTAAGTTGCATTTGAGTTCTGTTCTGTGTCCGGTCTGGTTGTTATTTTCTATGCCTAGATGCTACTGTTTTGACAATCTGAGTGACTTCTCTTTATTACCTACCCGTTTGCCTGTGTTTGGATTCCTTCCCTTACTCGTGTGTGGAAAACTACCTGTTACCTTTTGTGCCTGTGTGTCAATAAAACTCACTACCATTACATCCCTTGTGGCGTCCTCATCTGCCTGTACACCCGCACCGTGACAATAACGTTAAATAATGTTTATTTGTGAGTCGTTATGGATAAAAGCCAAACATAGGCCTACGTATCAATGCAGCTTTCAGTTCTCTCAGGTTGTTTGAGATATCTTATGCTCGCGCCCAGACAGTCGGAGTGCGAAATACTAAACTGAGTTCTCTTTCACGTCTTTTTACTTTGAAACGGACAAAATTACGTAAAAATTCCCATATTAGCAAGTATGCTTGTAAAAGTGTTTTCATGAACATAAACAGTTGTGAAACGCATATGTTGCAGTTTAGATCCATATATCCATATACTCGCTCTTAAAGGGGCAGCAGCATAATAAAGAATTCTTGTTCATAATGTTCGTCAAACAACAAAAGACGCACCTCAAAACACTCACTGATAGTAAAGAAATTGTGTTCTCCTCATACAAGTTGTTAACAACAGATAAAGGAAAAACATAGCATACAATAATTTTAGTTTGTTAAATATGTGCTTCAAATATGGTTGAAGTGTTGAAAGAGAATTTGTGTATTAACAATAATGATTGATTATATATGATTAAATAATTGATTAAATAATAATTAATTGTAATTATTTTATTGGTGTATTGAACACGTTTGAATGTAGTTTTAGTGGGGTTTGCCTCACCCTACGAGACTCTGGTGCTACCAGTGCCACCTCTCTGAAATGTTAGTCTAGCCCTGGTTGTATGTCTTTTGAATAATCCAACGTTTTGCTGTGAGCAAAATAAGTAAATACTTGATAAAACAAGATACAATCTTTACGAAATATAGTTTGTCAGACATGCGTTGGGAAAGCTCTGCCGTAAATCACGTGGGTGATACCAATATTGGAATTGGCCGATAGTTGTTTGTTAAAATCGGTATCACCCCAAAAAATCTTATCGGTGCATCCCTAGTGATTATAATTGTGTTTCAAAGATTATTTTAATGGAACAATATTCTTTTCTTCTTTTAGTTTATTTCCTGAACTTGAGGTGGCCTGAGCCCATCACCCTGAGGGAGAGGATTCTTGTTCCGGTCGGGGATTTCCCGGCTATAAGTGTTTCCTGAACTCCAGTCATTTTACTCCAGTCACACCAGTGAGTTTATCTTGTTTGTTCTGGAAAGCAGTGAGAGAAGAAACACTGTCCCTTCATTTATCTGCCTGCATGCTTCTCTACAGATTTATTTATTTTATATTGTTATTAAATCTCTATCCATTGTCTGTTCCACAGTGTGTTTCTGTACAGCTGCTTTACAACAATGCAAAGTGCTAGAAAGAGAAACTTGTATCATCATCATCAGGCAGGTTATATTGGGGGCAGATGGAGAAATCATCTGGTGCCTGCAGGAGGAAACCGGGGCCAGCTTGATGTTCATGGGCAGGGGGTCGATGAGAGACCCAGATCAGGTACTGAACTCATCTGTAAGATCAAGCTCTTGTTCAAATAACACAAATGAAATGAGTGTTGAATGTTACTGAACATTAGATTGTGTGTTTGTGTAAATGCAGGAGGAGAAGCTGAGAGAGCGGGGCAATCCTGAACATCAGCACCTCCATCAGCTGATGCACATTCTGGTGGAGGTGACCGCCTCGTGCCTTCTGGCATATTATATAATGTCCAGAGTGTACCGGACACTGCTGGAGCTCATCGACGTAAGTGTGAACGCTTCTTTTTCACGTTTTCGTCGCATCTGTACATCCATGTGAAAGACCAGCAACATCCACACATGTGATGAACTAGCTGCTTGTGTTTACGGATGTGACGTAAACCAAAACTACTCCAAACTCAAACTTCCTGCAAAAAACCTACCCGACAGCACAAATTTGAAATCATTATTATAAGCTTACTGTTGTGAATTGGGTTAAGATAATGCGATCGGTTTGAACACTGATCGGTGCATGTATTTGCTTAATAGTTGATTTCTGTAGATTTTTACAAATATACTTCCAGAGTGCCGCTTCAAAAAGGGCTAAAGGGTTAAACATGATGTAGAGCTCAGTCTGAGTTCTCTATAAACCACGGCTTCACAGCACTTTTATTTAACATGTGCATATGTTTCATAAAACAAACATAGAAATGTTGATAAGAATATTCGTCCTCCATCAAGAGATGTAATTCTTCAAAAGCCCAATGGTTGACTAACACCACACAGACGTAATGAACTCACATGTATGTCTCTAGAGTCACTTACAAGCAAAATGAGTGTCAAGCTCTCAGAATCAAGGAGCACATCTGTGGGTTTTATCATTATTTAGAATCATGTTTTACACCTGACAGTTGTTTGTATGTGTTGTTTGAAATGGTAAAAATGAATATTAAATACCCAAATAGCACAGGATAAAAACATCTGTTGTGTACAAACATCTGGTGATAAAAATATCTTTGAGAAAGCAGACATTATAAATCATGATCATCTTACAGACATCATTTGACACGACATGTCTCCGAGACAATTGCAGATGAGCAAATAGAGATGTGTGTGTGTTGTTATATATGTTATGTGTTTGTGTGCTGTGTCTGCTGGTTTCTGTTGACATGCATCTGGATCTTTACATTGATGAATATTCTGAATTGTTCACAGGATCTCCCTGCCCAGGCTGACAGGCCCCGGCCGTAGGCACCAACCAAAGGTTAGAGGTGAGTGATGTAGTCAAGTTTTTGTTAACTATGCTGATGAGACAGGCTAATCTTATATCTGTGTTATGTTCATTTTTTTCGTGTGTATTTACATTTACATTTACGCATTTGGCAGATGCTTTTATCCAAAGTGACTTACATTACATTGTACTATACATTTGTAAATTTTGTATAGTAAGCAAGTGGGGGTTAGGTGCCTTGCTCAAGGGCATCTCAGCTGTTACCCGCCAGCCCTGAGAATAGAACCAGCAACCTTCTTGTCATGAGTCCAACTCTCTAACCCCTGGGCCACAACTACACACTACATATTTATTGTGTATTAAATTTACACTGGTAGATTGAGGACAGTTTCGGGCTCAGGCAGATGCTGAGAACGAGCCATGAAGAATTTAACAGATTATTTCTGTGTGACAAAACTTGATTCAATAGTCATAGCTAACACACATACCTAACTACAGGAAAGAAAACGAATAGCCTACGTACGCATGAATTTGTCAGTAAAATAAATGTTTTCACATCCAAATCATGATTCACCAAAAAAAAACTTCATATGTATTATTTTAAATGTAAGAAAACGTGAAACCACAGTAGTTACATGCGTCTTGATATATTTCTCTGCGCAATCGATTTGGATCTCATTTGGGCATTAAATGATCTAAAGTATGCTTTATACAGCCATCTAGTGTTTACACTATGGCATTACAGATAAAATTTGTCGCAAGTTGTGCTTAATGTGACATTTAAATAAAATGTTAGTATTCAAAACTCTTATTCTGGCTTTGCCAACTGGCAAATTATCTTATAACAAAAAGTGATTTTAAGACATATCAAGTAGAAATCCTTAATGCAACAACTGTATGTTACCATACTGTTTAGTGACTCTGCCTGAAATCTAGGATAAAGTCTAATTATGAGATCAAACTATCAAAGGGGCATCAGATCTTATATTTTCACAGAATATTCTTTACATTCTGTATGATTGTGAAACAATAAATACTAAATACTTTAACTGGGTACACACAGGCAGGGTCACAATGTATAAAAGTCCAGCAAACTTTCTTTTTTCTAACTTGTAGACACCAAAAACTGAGGACGATTGGCAGACAATTGCAGAAATGGCAGTTTCCGAATTGCTTGGGTGCTCTCGACGGAAAGCACATATTCATTCAACCACCACCACCACACAATTATAAAGGCAGATGATCAGTGTTGATGATGGCAGTGGTGGATGCCAACTACAAGTTTCTGTATGTGAGTGTCGGAGCTCAGGGCAGGATAGCAGATGCAGGTCTCTTTGCGCATTCTGATTTCAGGCAAGCACTTGATCAGGGACTCCTCAACATCCCACCTCCAAAGCCACTGCCAAACTCAGAAACTGTAACACCATTTGTGTTTATAGGAGACGATGCATATCCTTTGCGTGCAGACCTAAAGAAACCCTATTCTCATAGGCACTTAGAGCCCCAGGAGAGGATCTTTAATAATAGATTATCACGTGCACGTCATGTGGTTGAAACTGCCTCTGGCATTTTGGCTAATAGATGGAGGCTATTTCGCACCACTATCTCTCTTCACCCAGACAATGTTAGCAGCGGTCTGTCTGCATAACTTCCTCCGAGACCAACACTCTGCAGCATACACACCACCTGGGCTGGCCGACAGAGAGGATGAAGATCACCAACTTATAAAGAGAGAGTGGAGGAGAGAGGAACCAACACTGCAGCCTTGGCAAAGAGGAAACGCTAGAAATTTCAGCATCTGATCCAAAGAGCAGAGAGACACCCTTAAAGCCTACTTTGTGTCCCCTGCTGGCTTTGTTCCTTGGCAAAACTCATTCATTTAATGGAGTGCATATCTGTCTATCAAACTGTTAAAAAAAGAATAAGGTAAACACAGCATACTTTTAGTACCAAACATTAATTTAAGAAAGATGTAAAACCAAACAACAATATATGCAAACTATTCATTTATACAAACATTCAAATACATTGACCAAAAGAGCCAGTTTGGCCCCTCTTCCGCTAAACATATATAACCTTTAAATTAATAACATAAATTTAATATAAATAGTTATTATTATTTTTTTTTAATTAGATTCAACTTTATTGTCATTACACATGTACAAGTACAAGGCAACGAAATGTAGTTTAGGTCTAACCAGAAGTGCAATAAGCAAGTGCAGGATATACAGTTGTGCATAAATACAGGATAAAGCAAAATTATGAAGAATTTACAAGTGGGAATGTACTATGAACATTATATACAGATGGTTATTTACTAAAAACAGAAATTTTCTGATGGATATGTACAATATAAATTAGACTATGCAGAACAGTAGTGCAAATGAGTATAAAGCGTGCATAAATGATGGACAGCAGCTAT
Source organism: Oreonectes daqikongensis (assembly GCA_026939265.1). Taxonomy (NCBI): domain Eukaryota; kingdom Metazoa; phylum Chordata; class Actinopteri; order Cypriniformes; family Nemacheilidae; genus Oreonectes; species Oreonectes daqikongensis. The sequence goes on from JAOTQM010000424.1 coordinate 29,136, forward strand.
TAAGTTAAAGTAAACAGTGCAGTAGATGAGTTATTGCAGTATTCAGTACATAGTACTGGAGTGCAAATGATGCTGTATATGTATAATAGTCCAGTAGTGCAAATGATGCAGTATAGTATAAATAGTCCGGTAGAGCAAGTAAACATGTAGTACATGTGTAGACAGTCCAGTCGTGTGCTTGACAGGCCTGTAGTGCAATAAACAAAACAATATAGCAGCATTAAGTTAGAGGTATATGAGGGGGTTGTGGAATCAGTGGGGGGTAAAGTTCAGTAGGCAAACGGCTCTGGCGAAAAAAAATTGTTTTTCAGTCTGCTAGTCCTTGTCCGGAGGCATCTGAGGCGCCTCAAGAAGAAGAGGCGCTGGTGAGCCTTCTTGACCAGGCTGGAGGTGTTGGTGGTCCAGGACAGGTCCTCTGAAATATGGGTCCCCAGAAACTTGAAGCTGGAGACACGCTCAACAGCCATCCCGTTAATGTGGATGGGGTCATGTGTGCCTCCTCTCTCCTTCCTGAAGTCCACGATGAGCTCCTTTGTCTTGGAGGTGTTAAGGAGCAGGTTGTTGTCTGAGCACCATGTGGCCAGGTGCTGGATCTCCTCCCTGTAGGCGGTCTCATCGTTCTTGCTGATGAGACCAATCACTGTAGTATCGTCTGCAAACTTAATGATGGCATTAGATCCATTCACAGGCCTGCAGTCGAGTGTGAAGAGGGAGTAGAGAAAGGGGCTCAGAACACAGTACGCCAGTGTTAAGTGTGATGGTGGTGGAGCAGATGTGGCCTGACCTAACAAGCTGAGGTCTGTTTGTCAGGAAGTCCATAATCCAGTTGCAAATGGAGGTGTTAATGCCCAGGTTCCCAAGTTTGGTGATTAACTTGGAAGGGATGACAGTATTGAATGCAGAGCTGAAGTCAACAAACAGCATTCGTGCATAAGTTTTTTTTATTGTCCAAGTGTGAGAGCACAGAGTGCAGTGCTATGGAGACAGCATCTTCTGTGCTCCTATTGCTGTGGTAGGCAAACTGGTATGGGTCCAGTGTGGACGGAAGGGAGTCCTTTAGGTGAGCCAGGACCAGCCGCTTAAAGCACTTCATAACAATAGGTGTGAGTGCTACAGGGCGGTAGTCATTCAGGCACGTTGGGCTAGAGTGTTTCGGCACTGGCACAATGGAGGTGGATTTAAAGCATGCTGGCACAGCTGCTTGGGCGAGGGACAGGTTGAAAATATCTGTAAAGACCCCAGCGAGTTGCTCTGCACATGCCCTAAGTACACGACCGGGGATGCCATCTGGTCCAGCAGCCTTTCGTGCGTTGATCCAGCTCAGTGCAGTGTAGACATCTGAGGAGGTGAGTGTGATGGTCGGGTGGTCATCTAAGGGTGTGAGCTTGGTGGCAGTTTCCTTATTGTCTATCTCGAAGCGAGCATAAAAGTCATTGAGCTCGTTTAGGAAGACAGCATCTGTTGCTACGGGGGTGGAGTGGCTGGGTTTGTAGTTGCTGATGGCCTGGATGCCTTGCCACATGCGTCGAGGATCAGAGTTGGAAAAGTGCTCCTCTAGCTTTAGTTTGTAGCAGTGCTTGGCCTTTTTGATGCCCCTCTTCAGATTTGCCCTGGAAGTGCTGTAGGCCTGTGCATCACCTGAGCTAAAAGCAGTATTGCATGACTTCAACAGGAGGCGCACTTCCTTGTTCATCCATGGCTTCTGATTTGGGTATGTAGTGATCTGCTTCTGGGTTGTAACACTGTCTATGGTGATGTTAATGTAATCCAGTACAGAGGAGGTGTAGCTGTCTATGTCTGTATGAAAGCCACAGGTAGCCTGAGAAGCAAACATACTCCAGTCTGTGTGTTGGAAGCTGTCCTGGAGTGTGGAGTCTGCCCCCGCAGGCCACACTTTGATGGTCCTCACTGATGGCTTCACACGATTGATGAGGGGTGAATACTTGGGGGTGAGAAACAAAGAAAGGTGATCTGACTGTCCCAGGTGGGGGAGGGGGGTCGCAACGTAAGCTTCAGCCATGTTTGTGTAAACATGGTCTAAGGTTTTGTTTCCTCTGGTGTGACAGGAAACATGCTGGTGAAATTTGGGGAGCATTGTCTTTAGGTTTGAATGATTAAAATCACCCGCAACAATAAGCCTCTGGGTGAGCAGTCTGTTGTTTACTGATGGCCGCATAAAGTTCTTTCATAGCAAGCTTGGCATCAGCATCCGGAGGAATGTAAGCTGCTGTTATAATGGTGGAAGTGAACTTCCGTGGCAGATAGAACGGTCTACATTTAACCATGAGAAACTCTAGGTTAGCTGAGCAGTGTCTCCCAACAGTAACAGAGTTCGGTCACCAAGCTTTGTTAACGTAAATGCACAGTCCTCCGCCTCTGGTCTTACCGGATTCATCTGCCCGAAGTGTGTGGAGTCCCGCTAATTCAATAGCATTGTCCGGTATGCCGCTGTTTAGCCATGTTTCAGTGAAAATCATGACATTGCAGTTCAAAAGTCTTTTGCTGTGGATGATGCTGAGTCGAATCTCATCCATTTTGTTCAGCAATGACCGTACATTAGCGAGGAAAATGCTGGGTAAAGAGAGCCGGTGCGGTGTTAGCTTTAGCTTAGCTCTTAGCCCTCCGCGCTTCCCCCGCTTTTGTTTACGATCTCGACGCCGCCGGCGAGCACTTCCGCCCGGCCATGTAGAGTGCGTAGCATCGGGTGTTCTGGCGATCTCAGGGACGAGGCACAGATTGTTGATAAAACTTCCGGGAATGCGCAAACCAATATCCAATAGCTCATGCCGGGTGTACAATGTTAAGGCACAGCTGTTCTGCACGAACAGACCCGAGATGAGCAAGAAAAACATTGCATAAATGCAAAAACTGGAGAGACCCCGGGCCTCGCGATGTGCATGCGCCGCCATCTTGGATCTTGCGTTATTATGCATGTAAGGTATCAGTTACCCAATTGCACAATAGTGTGATTTTGATTGTATTTCAATTTTAGCATCTTTCTGTCCCTTGCAAAAAGTGGGAGTGTTACCTGGCAACGGGAGAGTAGCGTCAAGGTGTTGCACGGGCTGCAGAACTTTTGTTTTGGATTTTTTTTTTATTTTAAATGTATGATTACCATGTAAAATTTTGTCAACATTAAATCTCTGTTCGTGTTTTTCACAATAAGGAACCCAGAGTTTGATTAACACAGCCACAAGAGAGCGCCTGATCTCCGCATACTGATAATGCTTAAACATTGAGAAGCGCGCTAGCCAGATTTAAACTATGGTGGCTAAAGACCTAAAAGTTTGGTTTAAATACGAAAAAACATCAAGCACAATGTTTTCTCACCATTCCAAATTTCTAACACAGACTCTGTGTTTAGCACGGTCTTGCGGCAGTCAGAGCAGAAATAAAAAATGCTGCTTTCTGTGTGTTTTTCTGCCTGTGGTAAATCATTCTCCTAACATAAAGAAAGAAGTCTTGCAGACGAGGGTTCCAGATATCAAGAAGTCAAACTTTATTTGCTCGAGCCAACAAAGTGAGATGCACTGAGTACAATACCCAACACATCCAAACTTACAGTGCTTTTGCTACATCTTTTATACAGATTTTTCAGGACGTTCTCACATCACCCACCAATCATATTTACATGATGTAATTCTTCACCAATCATATTTTGCATGATGTAAAATTCCGGAATCATGCGCTTCTCCCCACTCCTTCCTACGCCTTTTCATGGCACCTTATCACGTATCCTTGAAGCATGATTCTCGCTGACTCTGGATTTCGTGCACTTAGTTCAATGTTATCGTATGTGTGTGTGTGTGTGTGTGTGTGTGTACATGGCGTGCAGTCCGTGCTCCATGCTCTCATGTGCTCCTACATATGGCCTATAACAAATGTGCTTAGTAATATGATGATATAACCATAATCTCAGAAAACCCACCATATCTCCGGTCGCGTTCATTTGTACATTGCATGCGCTTATTTAGTCAATTCGATCGAAACATCTGAAAAAGCAAATACATTTACTGAACATGGGCTCTCGCATTTCTTCTATTTATATAGCCAATTTTTTTCACTATTGCATTAAAGCTACAGTTTGTAACATTTTTGCAGTAAAATATTCAAAAACCACTAGGCCAGTGTTATATATTTTGTTCAGATAAGTACTTACAATATCTCTAATGTTTTCAACTACTTGTAAATCGTGAGATAATCGCCGTTTTAAACAGTGACACGGGGCCGTGCAGTTACCGCCTTTACTGACGTAGAAACTGCATGACAACCATTTCTCTTTTTTTACACTTTTTATTGCTTTTAACAGAAATAGACAACAGAGTTAACAACAATTTCTTGTTTTCCGTCTGATTAATGGCCATCAGCGGTGGAGTTGAAGACAACAGATCCCATAATTCCATGCTCCTTCACAGCGTCATCAAGCTTTAGCATTGTTGTTGTTTTGATCGTGCGTCCTCTAACGGCGGATTTCCGCAAACTGCACCTTTAACAGAATAGTCAAAATGTTCTTTTTATATTTTGTCTTGCTTTTCAATATAATACAGTATAATTTTAAATTAAACTTTGCAAAACAAGTCAATTAAAACCCAACATTAAGCCCTCTCTCTTCTCGAATAGCCTGACTAATGTACTCTGTACACCTACAACAAAACAGTTTATTGAAAAGTGTCTTTTAATATTATGAGCCAAAAATATGAATAAACGAAAACTGTTGGGTTTTAATATGCTACACTGCAAAATGATTTAAAGACAAAAACATCCATGCAAGGAATGCTGACTGACGCTGACAGACAATCATTTCAGTTCATGTCTCTCCTTTTAACTCCACCCACAAAGCTGACTGTTCTCTCAGAAGGCACATTCGTGGTAAAGATGCACAGAACAAGTTGTTTAGTACAGTGAACTGTGTGCACGCGACCACTGTATGATGTCAGAGGATGTCGCGAGCGGAGGGGCTACTGTCAGACCGCCCGCTCCCGTCTGAAGTACACGGTAAAGACGCTTTCATTCGTAAAGTTACTGCCGTGCCGCGGGTCCCGTGTTGTGTCTTTCTCTAAAAATGCTTCCACACACTGCCGACAAGTTTGCTGCTCCCTACTCTAAAGTGATTTACGTATTAAGTTTACATCAATGCTGGCAATTTTCTATTTTGACTTTTATATGCAGTTATTTGCTTGTCTTCAAAAAGTGAAACATGCTGCACTGCTGCAATTCCTCTGATAATTGCTGCCTTTGACCTCAAAGGGATAGTTCACCCCAAAATATCAAATTTCCTGTTTATTTACTCACCCCCAGGCCATCCCAGGATCAAGATGGTGCCGCTGTTTTTGGCATGCCGTCTGTCGCTTTTTCCGCTCTTGATGCTCTGGCTAATACTAAGCGCAGTAATTACGGTTCAAGTCTGCTTGTATATGATCAGAAAACTTTAATAGAAATTGGGAATTCTATCCTTGACGCTGATTATGCTGGCTCGGACGCTCTTCGTGGGCACACTCCAGAGTTCCTGCGGGATATTCCTGATAACCTGCGGCGATGGCTTTTTTTCTGTTCCCTGGACCAAGCACCGCAAACGTCGTGGGAAACGTAGCGGGATTCCGGTGAGACTGAGAGCCACCTTGGGGTTCCGTCGTCGACGGGCTAGTCGCCATTTCGTAGAGGTCTCTCCGATCGTCCCGGAGGATTCCGTCTCGCCTCTTCAGTATTCCATTTCGCGGGTGTGCCGAGGGGGTTAATGCTCAACTTCTTCGCACGCCTCGGCGCGATGCTCTCCCGGGTGGTGAGTCTCAGTTCCTCAGGATGGCTTTGCTTAATGCTCGTTCACTACATAAGACGTTTGTTCTAAACGACTATTTTACAACGCAAAATCTCGACCGAAACATGGATTAAGGACGACGACCATAGTTTGTTTTCTGAACTGGTCCCCCCAAACTGTTCTTTTCTAAGTACTCCGAGGTCATTGTGACTTCTAAACCTGTATTGTTTGTGACTATTTACAGACCTCCACAACCTAATTGCTCGTTTTTAAATGAGTTTTCAGTGTTTCTGGGTGATTTAGTCACAAGGTTTGACAAAATTTTACTAGTAGGGGATTTTAATATACATGTCTGCTGTCCAAATAATTTACTTTCCAGGGATTTTGGCAACCTCATGGAATCATTAAGTTTTATGCAGTGGGTCCAAGGTCCAGCGCATAATCTTGGTCATACCTTGGAATTGGTATACACCCTTGGCATTTCTATTTCGGACATTGTAATGTGCGACACTGGCATTCTATTTACTACGGTCTTCCCAAGCCGTCCTGCTCCAATATCAAATACCTTGCTGGTGCCGCTTTTTTCAGGCTGGTGCAGTGGAGGAGTTTGTTCTGAGTTATAATGCCATTGCACCCAGTCTTATGGACAAATGGAATTCTTCAATCGGAAACTTAAATGCTAATGAGTTTCTCTGTTGTTATAATGACACGTGCACAACCATTTTAGATTCTATTGCTCCTCAAAGGGCCAAGCGTCCTAAAGTTAAAAAAACAGAGCTTTCTATGAATGATTTAATTTGCTCGCTCAGACAGATTTGTAGGAGATATGAGCGAAAATGGCTTAAGGACAGGCTTCAGATCTCGTATCAGCTTATGTGGGATTCCCTCAAGATTTTTCAAAAAGCAGTGAAGATAGCGAAATCTAAATATTTATCTGACATTATAAAAAACAACCATAACTGTTCGAAAACACTGTTTTCTACTGTGGACTCGGTTTTAAATCCGGTACAAGCATTTATAAATGGATCTTTCACACAATGCGAAAAGATTTTAAGATTCTTGTGTTTAAATCTTTTTTATTAAGATATTCAATGAAACAATCCAATAATCAATTTTGTACACCAGGATTTGGGATATATAAAAAAGAAACCGAACACTAAATAAAAAAGAACGAAAAAAGAACATACAACAAACATAGAACAAAACAAAACAACCCCTTAACTCATTTTAATATTAACCCTTCACATTAAAGAAATGGGCAAGGATCTCCAAAACTGAATATTATTTTGCAATTTTGTCACTAAAGGGGGAAAATTGGCTTTAAAGAGTGACTCTTTTGTGACCTCAATCCTAAATATGTAAGTTTAAATTGCGTTATTATAAATGGGAAGCTTTGGAGCGTGGAGATATCTCTGACCCTTATAGGCATTAATTCACTCTTGGACCAGTTGACCCTGTAACCTGAAAATGTACCATAATGACTGATAGTTTCTAAGATTGTTAGAATAGAAGACTGAGGTTTAGTGACATATAAGAGGATATCATCAGCATATAACGATATCTTGTTTACTGTTGTCTTTGTACTATATCCATGCAGGAAAAATAATTTTGTTAGTAAGAATCCTTGCACATGGCTTATGATAGAGAATTCTTATCCATTTTTCAAAATTGTCGCCAATTTCAAATTTTCTTAGGGCTGCGAAAAGATAAGACCATTCTAATTGGTCAAAAGCTTTCTCTGCATCGAGAGAAACAATGACCAGCTCGTCTGTATGTGTGTTTTGAGAATAGATTATATTAAAAAGTCGTCTGAGATTTGACGACGAATGTCTATTAAAAATAAATCTGGTCTGATCGGAGGTCTGAAATTGGCGACAATTTTGAAAAATGGATAAGAATTCTCTATCATAAGCCATGTGCAAGGATTCTTACTAACAAAATTATTTTTCCTGCATGGATATAGTACAAAGACAACAGTAAACAAGATATCGTTATATGCTGATGATATCCTCTTATATGTCACTAAACCTCAGTCTTCTATTCTAACAATCTTAGAAACTATCAGTCATTATGGTACATTTTCAGGTTACAGGTTACAGGATAAGCGAGTAGTCTGTAGTCACGGCAAGAGCGCACGCGTAAGTGTTCGGTGTATATTATATGTTTCTGTTGTATGACGCTTAGGTGATATATTTGCTAAGTAGTGAGAATTATTTCATTCTCTGATCTATTTTCCTTATAAGTCTATGGTGCTTTGGAGTGTTGTTTGCAGCTAGTTGATTTTAGATTACAGGAAAGCTTTTCACCTTTGGATAAATTAGCACTTAAGTCCGGAAGAGTCCAGCATTAGATTCGACTTGAGCCATTGCGTGTTCATTTAGGCTTTGTCTTGCTAATTTGAAACGCACGGGCAGCGACTGTAGGAGTAGCTATTTAAACTGCGCGCTCACAGCTCATTGCCAGGATAAGCGAGTAGTCTGTAGTCACGGCAAGAGCGCACGCGTAAGTGTTCGGTGTATATTATATGTTTCTGTTGTATGACGCTTAGGTGATATATTTGCTAAGTAGTGAGAATTATTTCGTTCTCTGATCTATTTTCCTTATAAGTCTATGGTGCTTTGGAGTGTTGTTTGCAGCTAGTTGATTTTAGATTACAGGAAAGCTTTTCACCTTTGGATAAATTAGCACTTAAGTCCGGAAGAGTCCAGCATTAGATTCGACTTGAGCCATTGCGTGTTCATTTAGGCTTTGTCTTGCTAATTTGAAACGCACGGGCAGCTGTTCCCACTCACTACGTGATTAGCAACCCATTTAATACAGATAGAGGCGCTGGCGCGGAAGCATCAGCGGAAGCGTTCAGCCCTCCTCGCGTGAAGACCGACGAGGTTAAGACCATTCGACTCGTCCTGCGCAACTCAAAGACCTACGAGGTAAAGACCATTCGACTCGTCCTGCGCGACTCAACCGAGCAACGAAACCGACAACGCACAGTAGTATCTTATCTAAAAATCCTTTTTTACTGTTTTCTCTCACTTTCTTTTTCGCCTTTTCTATACTCACTCGCACAGCATGTGTTTCCAATTCATTCCTGTGGTCTCTCGCCCACGACACTCTCTCACCAGAGGAAGGCGGAGCAATCCCGCCAACCTTCGCACTATCTGTACCTCTTCTACTCTTCCACTCTCTCTTTCCATTGGTCTCTGGAATTGTCAATCTGCTGTTAATAAATCCGACTTCATCCCTGCATTTGCTTCCCACTCTGCTCTTAGTATTGTAGGATTAACTGAAACCTGGATTACTTCTGAGAACACAGCAACCCCTGCAGCTCTCTCTAGTAATTTCTCTTTCTCTCACACTCCCCGCCAGCATGGGAGAGGTGGTGGCACCGGTCTTCTCATCTCCAAAGACTGGAAGTTCTCCACCTACCCCTCCGTAGTCAACACCAATTCTTTTGAATTCCATGCCGTAACTATTACTTCTCCATTAAAACTCCACATTGTAGTTATTTATCGCCCTCCAGGTCAACTGGGCGAATTTCTAGAAGAACTAGACATGCTGCTCTCGTCTTTCCCTGAGGACGACTCGCCGCTTCTTGTCTTTGGGGATTTCAACATCCACCTAGAGAAGCCTTATGCCTCAAACTTCCACTCACTGCTTACCTCCTTCAATCTCCAACTAGTCCCCACCACAGGTACCCATAAGTCAGGTAACCAACTTGATCTTATCTACACACGCAGCTGTGATACAGAGAACACCTTGATTACACCTCTGCACGTCTCTGATCACTTTTTCATCACTTTTAATTTAATACTGCATTCCCGCAACTCACCAACTCCGCTGCCAGTCTCATTTAGGCGGAATCTGCGCTCCCTTTCTCCTGTCCATCTTTCATCTGTCATAGAAACCTCCCTTCCATCCTTCACACACTTTGCATCACTAGATGTTAATTCTGCCACAGACACACTTCTCACAACACTAACCTCGTGTCTAGACACTATCTGACCTCCAGGCCAGCACGTGCTACTCCTTCCAGTCCCTGGTTGTCCGATACCCTCCGGGAACACCGGGCTAAACTCAGAGCGACTGAAAGGAAATGGCGCAAAACAAAAGACATCGCTGACCTCTGTAAGTATCAAGCTTCACTCTCTATCTTCTCTGCAGACATTCACACTGCTAAATCTGCATTCTTCCATGAAAAAATTAGCAGCGCCTCAGACTCCCACAAGCTTTTCAAAACATTTAAAACTCTCCTCTGTCCCCCTCCACCACCTCCGTCTAACTCCCTAACGGCTAATGACTTTGCCAGCTACTTCACAGACAAAACTAGGTCTATCAGCAGACAATTTTCAGCTCCACCCATCAATGATCGCACATACACACAGCAGACCATCTTCTCTCCTCTTTCTCTCCTCTTAAAGAGGATGATGTCTCTAAACTTCTGCTCTCTACTCACCCAACCACCTGCCCGTTAGACCCCATCCCCTCACATCTACTACAAGCCATCTCAACCACACTCCTACCATCACTCACTCATATCATTAACACATCTCTTAATACAGGAATTTTCCCCACTGCATTCAAGCAGGCCCGGGTAACCCCGCTGCTTAAGAAACCCACACATGACACTTCCCTACTGGAGAATTATAGACCCATTTCTCTCCTTCCGTTCATAGCTAAAGCACTTGAACGGGTTGTTTTCAATCAGGTGTCTACCTTCCTCACCCAAAACAACAGGCTGGACACCAACCAGTCAGGCTTTAAGAGCGGTCACTCAACCGAAACTGCCCTACTAACAGTTACAGAAGCCCTAAGGAGGGCAAGAGCTGAGTCCAAATCATCTGTTCTCATTCTCTTAGACCTTTCTGCAGCCTTCGACACGGTTAACCATCACATTCTTCTGTCTACCCTATCGTCACTGGGCATCACTGGAACTTCACTCTCCTGGTTTAAATCCTACCTCGCAGATAGGTCCTTCAAGGTAGCTTGGGGAGGTGAAGTGTCCAAATCACACCAACTAGTCACCGGGGTCCCACAAGGATCGGTTCTTGGACCTCTGCTCTTCTCCATATACACCACATCACTGGGTTCCATCATACAAGCACATGGATTCTCCTACCATTGTTATGCTGATGACACTCAACTTCACCTCTCATTTCATCCAGACGATTCCACGCTAGCCACACGAGTCTCCGACTGCCTGGCTGACATCTCTTCTTGGATGAAAGATCATCACCTGCAACTCAACCTGGCCAAGACTGAGCTTCTCGTCATTCCTGCCACCCCGTCAGAACAGCCCCAGCTTACCATCCAACTTGGTCCATCTAAGATAACCCCATCGACTTCAGTCAGGAATCTTGGGGTAATCATGGATGATCAGCTGACTTTTAAGGATCACGTTACTAAAACAACTCGGTCATGCAGGTTTGCATTGTACAACATTAGAAAGATCAGACCGTTCTTAACAGAACATGCAACACAGCTTCTCGTCCAGGCACTTGTCATTTCTAGACTGGATTATTGTAATGCTCTTCTGGCCGGTCTCCCAGCCTGTGCCTTCAAACCTCTGCAAATGATCCAGAATGCTGCTGCACGCCTGGTCTTCAATGAGCCCAAGAGAGCACATGTCACACCTCTGCTCATCTCTCTACACTGGCTCCCAGTAGCGGCACGCATTAAGTTCAAGGCACTGGTGCTTGCTTACAGAACAGCCACTAACACAGCACCCATCTACCTCAACTCTCTCTTACAGACCTACATCCCCTCCAGAAGTCTGCGGTCTGAAAACGAGCGGCACCTCATTGTTCCTTCACAGAGAGGCATGAGATCCATCTCAAGGACATTTTCTTTCTCCGTTCCCGGCTGGTGGAATGATCTTCCTGTTTCCATCAGGACTGCTGGATCAATTTCACAATTCAAAAAACAGCTGAAGACCCACCTCTTCCATGAGCACTTAACTGTCTCATAAAAAAAAATAAAAAAAACAATTTCATTTTACCCCTATTTTTCCTTTTCTAATGTTCTCTATATACTTGCTTATACTATCTTGACGTTGTATTTGAAACCTAGTATTACTAGCACCTCTCGTGAATATTGCTTACTTAGACGAATCGCTTGCTGTTTTCCTCAATTGTAAGTCGCTTTGGATAAAAGCGTCTGCCAAATGAATAAATGTAAATGTATGTAATGTATTTCAGATACATCAGGATCTCTCAGTTTAAAAGCTTGAGCTAGCTCTTCCCTCAAAACATCTAATGGGACAGTGGATACATCTGACACATCCAGCACTGGTTTATCAATATTTGGGGATGACAAGTGGTAACCAATCATAATCTGATGTTTCACAGCGAGAGACAGAGGCACGTTTTTAAAGCAACTGGTGTGTTTCATAACTTTCTTAAAGAAACTGTGCTTTGCCTCAAACCTGATGGTCCAAAGTCCCACGAGAGGCCCAAACAAGACAAATCAGTTGTGGATAATGTTCAAGGTAGTGGTGTTTGGGCAGCAATGTTTCATTAAGAAACATCTCTTGATACTTTTGTCGATGATCTGAAATTTTGCTGGTAGAAAGATTTTGTGCCAAAGTATGAGGCTTATTGGTTTTATCTGTCCACTTGTATGGATAATGCAGAATAGCACTGTTTATATCATCCAAGGTGATATACTTCTTTGATATTAGTAATGTGAGGCAATGTGCTATTTCAACAGGCACAATTTCTTCTAAAAGATCGTGTGCAATGTCAGGAGGGTAGCCACCAATAACATGAAAATAAGACAGTGCTCCGGTAAAAGGACAGGCTCTTTTAACTCCAAAAAGAATACTGCCACTATCTAGCGCTGCTCTGACATGGGTTTCATGAGTTTCTTTTGTCCTGAGGCTGAAAGTTCCTGACCTAACCTCATGCGATTGAATATCTGAAGCTGGTGCTGTACAAAAACGACAAAAGTAGGGGCCTGTAAAGTTCTCCACAAAACCTGCTAGTCCATGTGCTCCTAAATTGTCAGCAGCAACAGTCTGCACTGTACCCTTCAGTGACTTGTTCAGTTGTGGAACAAAAATGCCATCAACTTCCAATAACCTCAGGTCACGTATTAGAGGCTCTAAAACCTTGTCGTAACCAAATGATTTTGGACAAACTAGAATGAGACCCTGGGGGAAGGTTACTCAGTACCCAATACACAGCACAAAGTTTTTGGGTTTTGCGGGAGGTGTCCAAAGGGTTACAGACCTCAAAGTCTTAGGTCTTCCCCAGACAACAAACTATTTTCCTTACAATGTAGACCATCCTTATAAGACCTGTACACAATTTATTTTCCAGTCTCTGTCCCTCTTTGTGTTTCGTGATTACTAACCAACTTGTCCACAATATCTTTCTACAATAAACTATACTCTTTAAAAGCTTGAAGGGTTTTCTGTTTTAGGGAAACATTTAAGTCTCTATGTTTTACCGTTCCTGAGCCACCTGCGGTTTTGTAAAACTTACGCACTGGTGTCGTATACGACACCGTCGACTCTGCTAATGTCATCACCGGCATTAACCTTCAGAGGCTACTTGATGGTCTAACCTAACGTTACGGTGCAGTTAACACACAATATAACTGAACAGTCAGTTAGCAAACCAATTGAAACAGACGACCAAAAGAGCAGTAAAGATAACATTAACGGCTCCCGTGCCAAAATGTTTTATTTTGACTGTGTCACTTGTCTAATACTTATTCACCATTTAGCCTATTCACTTGATTAACTATAGCATTTCAATACAATTACTCTTTGGAGCATTTCTCAGCTAACAATAGTACATTTAGTTTATACAAAGAATAGTAAATGAATAGAAAATTAGTAAATTTTTAACAATTTTATACAAACTTTAAGGTAACATACTAAAGGCATTTCATCATTGTGAATTTACACATTAAAATCTGTTTCATGTTTATGTTAGCGAAGCTGATTTTTTAGCATCATTACCCCAGTCACGTAAACATTAGGCTTGTTCGACTTTATGCAAGATTCGATAGGCGGATGACATTAAAGTACAGCAAGAGTAAGTTGAGAGCCTACTGCTCCATACACTTTTGACTCACTCGCGCGGTAATGTGATGTCATCCGCCTGACGGTTCCTGCGGCGCCGCATTAAGTCGAACAAGCCTATTAAAAGTTTTGCTTTCGAATCGCTCTCGCGGTACTTTGATGTCATCTAAACAAGATTGTTTTATAATTATAATTCATTATAAAACTGATTTAACAAGATGAAATTATAAGGACATGAGGCCAGAATATGAACGCAGCCCGTTTGATCTAAAATCCTAACTAGTAGGCCTAATGGTAAATTAAATAGTAAATTAGGCTACAGGTGGTTTTACAGACGGAATGTTTCTTTTTGTAATCTTTTTGTCAAGCCACCCCCAGCATCCCCCACAGATAAAGCCCTAGAACTTTTTGCATTTAATGTCAAGGTTTTGGGGGAATAGGCTACGACAGAGAATCAGTAGGCTTTAATGTATTATGATCTACATGACATAAAATAAACATAATTAGAAAGAATGAGAAAATGTTTTTATGATAAGCACAAGTGAGAATTAAACATTGTATCTTTAGTTAAATTTTATTGTGATCCAAGAAATGCACCAAAACAACCGAGGAAAAACTGTAAATGATGTCGATGTGCCACCTACTGGCACATTAGATAAAGTGTTTGCTCTTCAGTTTAAGAACACAAGTTATTGCAAGTTCTATAATCGTCATTTTCATGAAATCTTAACTATTTATTGTGTTTATGGCTCTGCAAAATAAAATAAAAATGTTCCTGATCTTGTTGGCCAATACTTCGAGGTCTGCTCATGGCATTTTTTTTCTTTGACAGACGCAGATGGGACAGGTACATATTAATTGTAGCCTATCAATGAGGTGGTAACAAGATAACTTATTAAATAGATCTCTCAATTAATTTTATTCCATTTATGAATTTCAGTCTCTTTCCCTCTACTCTGAAGGCAAAGATACAAGTTAATAGTTTTTTCTTTTTTTCTTTCATTCCTTGTTCATAATGTTTGTATTCAGTTATTTTGATTCCAAATGTATGTTGTATTTTTATTAGTTCTTTCTGTTGTTAAATCTGTTCTTAAATTAAATTTAAATTATCAACTTTATTTTCCTATATATTTCCATATTTAGCCTACCTGTTTATATCATTATTTAAGTTTATTAAAATATTCTAATATCATTGTTATTGTAAATAATTGCCAATAATCATTGCCATTGAAATCAATAAATTATTCAATTATATATTATAGAATTTGCTTACCTTTATTTTTCTTGTCCAATGACATTTTGATGTTGTTGTCGGTCCCATAAGATGTGTATTAAAGATGAGTTTATATCCTGAATATTTACGACACTTCACAGTGAAACCATAAAAAAACCGACATATATCAGGACAACACTGCAAGGTGGTCTACATCCATGAAAAAAACGCTTCTTTCACGTTGCTAAAACACATATTTATAACGTGAAAAAACCCTGACATTTTGTCGAACTGCACAAGACAATGAACACGAGGGCTTTAAATAGGAGAACAAACAATGGATAATTACACGGGGACAGGTGTTCCCGTGTAACACATCCTTCCAAACACTGATGGAAGGATTACGGAGAAACGAGGGAGCGGGGCTAAGACTAGCGACAGGGAAACACGCGGCGATCGGCCAAAGCCTTGTGTCTCCACACAGAACATTAACACAAAGACTCGATACCGCCACAATCCTGTCCACTCAAAACAAGAATCTAAGATTTAAACAAGGAGAACAGGATCGCAACAGTATCAGGGGGGCCACGCGCTTCCACAAATAACATAAACACGGAGACATGACATTGTCATGGCCCCGCCCACAAGGCTCTAGGGATTTACTAGACAGGAAGGGCAGAACCATGACAGCTTATTTAGATCTTTAAAAAAACCTAACAAATTTGTGCTCAAAATTTTTGCTCATTTTTATTCTTAACAAATGCTCTTGCTCTTTTGTCACCTGACTTTAAAAAGAAACTGCACAGCACGCGCTTTTATGGAGTAGATGCAGCTTAATTCATCTGTAGCATCCAACTCAACTAAACTGACTTTATTGCTATAAAATAGAATCTTTTAGTGATTGTAAAATAGTTCTGTTTAAACTAATCAAATACAGGGTGGTTTAATACGCTACTCGCCAAAATAAAAAGGTAAATACTGTGTTTATAAAATAAATGGGGGCCTCCAACTATTTCTTTGAAATGGGCCTCCGAATTGCAAAGGCCACCTCTGGTGTTATGGCTTGTTTGAACGCAGTTTGACGGGGTTACTGCCACTTGTTGAAGTTTGGTGTTGTGCTTGTTTGGTGGGTTGCTTGCCGCTAAACGGGTTTGTGTTTGTTGTGAGCAGGCCATTGCGTGACTGTTGTTGGCTTTATGTCGGATTCTGCGTGCTGGTTATTATATTTTGTCTGTATATGATCGCTGTGGTTATTGTTGTTGGCTTCACGTCGGTTTTAACGCACTGGTTATTATTTGTGCCTGCATGTGATTGCTGTGGCTACTGGTTGTTGGCTTTACGTTGTACTCATACTGTGATGGTTATTTGCATTGAAAAAGATTATATTAACCAAAACATAAAAGAATCACATGCAAACTAGGTCACAATTATAGTTCTATTCTACATTTAAGTGTGCAAACACATGTCACGTCTATATAGTAAGATCTTTGTTGTGGGGTGAACATCTGACTCCTGTTTCCAACCATATGGAGAATGCCAAAGATCCCCAATACATGTGTGCATGAGAGGAGTCCTATAAAAGGCCTTCCTCAACCAGACAGAGTCAGTTCTTCTATATAGAGTTCTTCTGTAGAGAAGGCTCGGCTGTATTGTGGGGGAAAGGAAAATAACAACAAATGGTGCTGCAAGAAGAATAATAGAGATCAGTGAAGTGGACCACGGCGAGCGGGTTCTGGATGAGCAACACAACAAAATGGCCAAAGGTAAGCAGTTTTTGCTTTATAGTTAGGTTGTGTTGTTTGCCAGATTCTGCTCGTGGTGAGACACTAAATTCTAAATTCTTAGATGCTTTTGCCCCCCTAAAAACACGTCATGTTTCATTTGTACGGTCGGCCCCCTGGTATAACGAGGAGTTGCGTTCACAGAAGGCTGTGTGTCGTAAACTCGAGCGAAAGTGGCGTTGCACTCGTTTAAATGTGTTTTATCAAACTTGGAGAGACTGTTTGGCACATTATAGAATGGCTATTGATACTGCAAGATCTACATTCTACTCAGGTATTATTGAAAACAATCAAAATAACCCTACAAAGCTTTTCCATACAATTAACAGCTTACTCAATGTAGCTGCTTCTAGCTCTTTGACTGCATCTGTTCAGTTATGTAATGAGTTTCTCCAGTTTTTCAATGACAAAATTGTTGATGTCCGTAAACATATACATAGCTCTTCTGGGTCTGCCAGTTCTACAGTGAATTCATGTACCTTTTCTGGTAGTCTATTTTCAAAATTTACTCCAGTTCAATTTGAGTCACTCTGTAAGCAGGTCTCTGGTATGAAAGTGGCCACTTGCATGCTTGACCCTCTGCCCTGTAGTCTTTTTAAATCATGCTTTGAGTATTTATGTCCCTCAGTGCTTGCTATAATAAATGACTCTTTGTCAACTGGTGCTGTGCCTGCAGCACTTAAAACTGCGGCTGTCACTCCCATTTTAAAGAAGCAAAGCACTGATGTGAACATCTCGAATCTACCTTTTTTGGAGAAAATCTTAGAGGGTGTAGTCGCAACCCAACTGAACAACCATTTAATTGATAATAATCTATTTGAGCCCCTTCAATCTGGGTTTCGAAAATTGCACAGCACAGAGACTGCTTTGGTTAAAGTCACCAATGACCTGCTTACAGCCGCTGATTCTGGCTCTCTGTCCCTACTCATTCTTTTGGATCTTAGCTCAGCCTTTGATACCATTGCCCATGCATTGCTACTTAATCGCCTTGAATCCGTATTTGGCTTGTCAGAGACAGTTATTGACTGGTTCAGGTCTTATCTTACCGACCGCAGGCAATTTGTATATATGGGTGGCTTTACATCTAAGGTCGGTTCCATATACACTGGTGTCCCACAAGGGTCAGTATTGGGTCCCTTACTTTTCAGCATATATATATTTCCACTGGGTGAACTACTAAGATCTCTTAACCTTAATTACCATTTTTATGCTGACGACACACAGATTTATATTCACTCTAGACCAGGTCAACAAGTTGACGCTGTGCATCTATCTAATTCTGTCTCGTAATCAAAAACTGAATGTCTGATAATTTTCTGTCTTTAAATAGTGCTAAAACCGAAGTTATGCTCATCGGCTCTCCCCATCAGCTACTTAAGGCTGGCCCTACAACTTTATCTATTGATGGTGCTGCGTTGGAGTTTCAGAGCAAACAAAAAAATCTTGGAGTAATTTTTGATGCTTCATTGTCATTTGAGCCTTTCATTCAGAATACTGTTAAGACATCATTTTTCCATCTAAGAAATATAGCTCGCTTGCGTCCCATGTTGTCCTTTCCAGTTGCTGAGAGGTTGATAAACTCCTTTGTTTTCTCACGCATTGACTATTGTAATGGTCTCCTTGCTGGAGTATCTAAAGCCTCAATTAACAAATTGCAATATGTACAAAACTCGGCTGCTAGAATTTTGTCTGGTGCCAGGTTTTAGAGTCTCTACACTGGCTCCCTGTCAGATACCGTATTGATTTTAAAATACTTATGTTAACATTTAAGGCATTGCATGACCTGGCTCCTCAGTACCTGTCTGATCTGTTACTGCCATACACACCATGTCGAAATCTGCGCTCTTCTCAGAGTGGTCTTTTAGTGGTTCCCAAGACACGGCTTCGCTCTATGGGTGACAGGGCATTCTCTTCTTATGCTCCTAAGGTCTGGAACTCTCTACCAGCGGACATCAGGGAGGCAAACTCACTTGCGACTTTTAAATCTCTTCTTAAAACATTTTATTTTAGGATCGCTTATACTTCATTTGACTTTTATTTTCTTCTCTTGTATTGTATTGTTGTAATAAGTGTTGTTATTGTGTTGTTTTACCTGATGTGATGTTTTGTTGTTAAGCGCTTTGAGAAAGCTACTTTTAATGGCGCTATATAAAATAAATGCATTATTATTATTATTAAATTCTAACGCTAACTCTTCTAAATTCATTGAACTAAATTGTATGGAATACAAATTGTAAAATATAATAATAAAAAGGTTTTGATTCCAAAAGAACTAAATGCATGCATTGATCTGTGTTTTCAGAAGCGCTGGCAAGTCCTATAGGCAAAATCCTACAAGAGGTAGGCATTAAATCCTACAAGTGTTGCCTTTCATGGTGTTAAGGAAGTGTATCAGCAAAAACAGAGTGCAAACTTGACTGGTTACTCATTCTGTTAAGGAAGTGTATCAATGAAAATATAGGAGCAAAGTTGCTCAAAAGAGTAGAAATATTGTGTTGAGGAAGTGTATCAATGAAGTGGAGCGCAGAAAAAAAAAGCAGAAAATTCAGTGTGTTGAGGAAGTGTATCACTATTACATACGTTGTGTACTTAATAGTATTTGATTTGGTACATAGAGGGGGAGGGGTGGAGTGAGCTGGTGGGTTGTAATGCGCAACCTCACCACTAGATGCCGCTAAAGATCTTAGACAGCACCTTTAACTGTTGATCTATTAAACTTTTTAAAACTGTAAATAAATGAAGTTACTTATATTTTGCACTGTTAAAGAAACAAAACTGTTAAATGTAATTGTATATGAACATATCTCTGATTCTACAGCCTCAAGTTCTTCATCTCATGGTCTAAAGGTTGGAGTGGCTGTTGGACTGAGCATCGTGTTTTCCGTGATCATTTTCTTGGTTCTGCTGTGGTGCTACAAAAACAAAAATGGTTGAAATCTTCTCACAGAATTCAATGTGATCAATGACATATTTGCACAGACAAACATTAAAGGTGACGTGTGTAATATTTGTGATGCTAAATATCAAAGATTTGTGCATTAAAATAGCACAACTGTACTTACATTATCTCAGATGATTTTAATCATGTTTGAATCTTCTTTCATGAAAATGAGAAAACACTAATGAAGGGATTTCGTGACATACAGTATTATGAATATGAACTACTGTAGACCTCAGGTTTTGGCTTGACCAATGGTGAACATTTGGGGTTTTACTATTTATAATACATTTGTGGAAAAATCATGTTTAAGTGTTAAAAAACCTTTCTGTTTTGTTCTAGAGACACATACTTCACATTTATTATGAGGCAGTTATGTCTCTGTTATATTAAACAAATATGCATGTAAATAAAAGTGAATTGATTTTTTTTTTAAATCTCTCTTCGTTTGTGTAGGTAAAGTCTCTGGTGTGAGTCCACATCAGAACATCAGTCAGACATCAGATCACAAACACAATGAAGACAAATACACTTCACTGCTGTCTGGTCAGTTCACATCAAACACAAATCTGAATTATAATGACTGAGATTTACATTTGACAAATGGTCTCTTAAAACTTTATTTATTTATTGTTTCATTACAGGTGATGCTCATATGTATGACTCAGTTGATGCAGCACATAATAAAAACACAAGCACATGTAACACTATGATGTTATGTTCATCTCATGATAGTAAAACAGTTTTAAACATGTTAAAATCATGTTTCTTTAGCAGAGACTGTGACATCAAGAAAAAGAAGTGCAAGAGCAAAGGTAGAAAGAAGCCAACCCGATCTCACGAAATGCGTATAAATAACACGAAGGTGCAAAACCGTAAAATAAGTACGCCAAATTGCAATTTTGCGTGTATATCTACGCCAATCTTTGCATGGAAATGACACGCCCTCGGCGGAGAGGAGAGCCGCCATTTTGAAACATACATAAAGAGGAACACTGAAATAATTCAAGTAATAACATTAGGTTTAGGCTTTGTGTTAGGGGAAAGGTTATAATATGCACGCACGCTAATATTAGGTTTAGGTTTTGGGTTAGGGCAGGTTAATATGACAAATATGCATGCACGCTAAAATTTGCATATCATATGCACGCAAACATTGGCGTATATATACACGTAAAATTGCAATTTGGCGTACTTATTTTACGGTTTTGCACCTTCGTGTTATTTATACGCATTTCATGAGATCGGGCTGAAGAAGCAGAAGAGAAAAATGAAACACTGGGAGAAGAAAAGTCTTAATGTATGGAGTGAAAACAATATCAAACCCTCCTACAAATGCACGAGAGAAACCCGCACACGAATCCACAAATGCACGCGAGCAATTCATGTATGGCGTTATTATACTGCCAAATGTCAAGAGTGTTATTGGAGCGCGAAAGTACTTTATATTAATGCGCGAGCGCAAATCTGTCCGCTCGTACGCGGATTTCCTTTGCGCTCTCGCAAAACTGGATGCGTGCTCTCGGACGCGCGCTTCTCATGACCAGAGAATGTGTAGCGCACTTAAAATGTGTCCATTGTGGTCGCGAACCTTTCCTCTCGCTCAGGCTACGTCCAGTGAATTCACAAATCCCTCATTGCACTTGCGCTCTGCGCGTCCATTCTCTCTGCTTGTGGAATTAACGCGGTCAAAAAGTATCAACCAATCAGAAATAGGCTTCCACAACTGGCCAATGAAAATGGGACATCGAAAATGAAATCTTATTGGTTGACACACAGGGAACCCCACGTGGAGTAAAGACGGACCCGTCGAACCCACGATCTCAGGTAAGTTAACTAGTTTTATTTATTAACCTAATATCTTGATTCCAGATTGATCAGATGTATCCGAGTCCCCGTGGGTGGTTGAATTATTTTACAAAGAAGCGTCCTAGACTGTTTAATGCACTACCGTCTAAAAAACATGGTAATACGATGGTACTTTTTTGTCAAATTAAGATCCCCAAAGGGTGTAAAGATTGATTGTTTTAAAATATTATGGTTTAAAATTACAAAATGTTGTTTACTCTTCCAGTCTGCTTCTATTGACAAAGCAACTCGTCATCTGATAACATTGATAAGTGATCAGTTAAGATTAGACAGCCAGCTGCAGACAGGGCAGCAGCAGATTTCTGCACAACAGCAGCTGACACCAGTGCAGAGGGAAATGACCAGGTTATTTATGTTTAGGAAAGATTGTAATATGTCGTAATCTTTAGTTCAGGGAAAGTATATATAAGTTGTGTGTATTATTTTAACTGTAGCACTTTATTTTACAGTCCTGTTACCTATGTACATACTATTTACTTACTGTGTAACAGTGTAAGTACTAGGTACTAACCCTGAACCTACCCCTAAACCTAACCCTAACCCCTAATAATTACTAATAGCTACCAGTGTTCTGCTGGGTAAGTACACAATAAGTATACTGAAAGTGCACGTACTGTAAAATAAAGTGCAACCATTTTAACTTGCATACAAGCACTTACAGTATGTACACATTAAAGTCTGTTAGTCTCTTGTGTTATCAGGCCATCTTACATTTTGTAAGATATTCTGAATCACATGACATTATTTAATGAACAAACTGTTGGATTTTGCAGATCATTTCCAGGCTATTTCTCAAAGGGTCATCAAAAAGGACGAAAAAGGTGTCGGTCTCCCTATAAGGTGGTCAACACCAGCAGCAGGACTCTTTCCTTGCAGTTCTATCTTGTGAATAAACATGTAGAAAAGACACCAAAACCATCCAATGATTTTAAACTTTTCCTAGCCGGAATGGGAAGGCGTACAGTAAAGCTACCTGAAAATGCTGACCAATCTGAGGTAAATTAAGTTAAAACAGATATTAAATGAATTTTTATCAAAAAGGTTTAATGTAAAAGCAGTCTAACTACAGTATTGTGCTTACATTCCATTTTAAATATTGTAACATTAGTGGGGGTCTATGTTCTTTGTGCAGATAACAAGGCAACTGTTGGGCCACTATCCAAAACTTTCAAAGATAACTGGAGGGTGGCTTCTGCACAAGGCACTTGGTAATTAAAATATTGAACAAATTTCAAAATACATCTATATTTAGATTTTAAATATGTAAAAAATAGGATAAAATATGATTGTGTGTCAACAATTAAGAACCTCAGCAGTACTGTGTTATAATATTAGAAGTCGTTCATTTTTTTGTCTTTAAAGGTGGATCAGGACAGAGAAAACTAATGGTTGTCCCACCAGAGGCTGATGGGTATAATGCCCAATATTTAAGATCTATGAGTGGAGGTGGAAAGATTACTATGTACATAGTTCCTCTCCAAGAGGAACTCGATACATTGCCTCTTCCACCAGATGCCACTAAATTTAAAAAAATGCCAAAAGCAACCTGCCAAATCTGTGGGTTGTGTATGCCACTCCAAGTCTTGGCTGTGCACGTGAAGTCATGCTGTACCAAAGAACCTTACACAGAGGATGACACAGATAGTTCTGGAAGGGTAATGAATATTTTAGGGAACCAATAACCTCACTGTAACATAAAATGCTTGAATGGGAATATTTTTATTTCATATTTTTAGAAAGCTGAAAACAAATCTCGTAAATAAATATCTTCTGTTTTTATTGTAGTCTTCTCCTCTTCCTGTGTCCGGATCAGCCATAGTAGAACCAACTCCAGAAGCCAGCACCAGCATAAATAAATCATGCTCAGAAAAAAATGAGCAACAAAGCTTTTAAAATGAATAGTACTACCGAACACTGAGTAGATCATATTTATTTTTTCATTTATTTGATATTTAATGGTGGATTCATTTGCTGATGATTCTTAATACATATATTTTCATTGTAGTCCTTTCCTGTACCCACTACTTCTGGATTGTCCTCCACATACCCAACTTCGGAAGCCAGCACTAGTGCTATTAAATCCAGTACTGAGGTATCAAATGAATAACACAGCCACATATGTAATACCCAGCATATATATTTCTTTAATGAAGCTTAAGTGTGTCATTTCTACTCCACTGAATGACCATACAGTAGTTAATTTGCATCCGGCAAGCAAACTCACTGGTTATGTGTCAGGATGGACAGTTCACTTAAACGTAAACTATAGCAATATTTTTTATCAGGAAAGAGAAAACGTTTATCACAGTTATCAATGAAATTAACCATTGGATATCTTATTTATAGTTTTCTCAATATACTTGAGTCCTACCATTGTTATGCTGATGACACTCAACTTCATCTCTCATTTCATCCAGACGATTCCACGCTAGCCACACGAGTCTCAGACTGCCTGACTGACATCTCTTCTTGGATGAAAGATCATCACCTACAACTCTACCTGGCCAAGAATGAGCTTCTCGTCCTTCCTGCCACTTCATCAGAACAGCCCCAGCTTACCATCCAACTTGGTCCATCAAAGATAACCCCATCGACTTCAGTCAGGAATCTTGGGGTAATCATGGATGATCAGCTGACTTTTAAGGATCACGTTACTAAAACAACTCGGTCATGCAGGTTTGCATTGTACAACATTAGAAAGATCAGACCGTTCTTAACAGAACATGCAACACAGCTTCTCGTCCAGGCACTTGTCATTTCTAGACTGGATTATTGTAATGCTCTTCTGGCCGGTCTCCCAGCCTGTGCCTTCAAACCTCTGCAAATGATCCAGAATGCTGCTGCATGCCTGGTCTTCAATGAGCCCAAGAGAGCACATGTCACACCTCTGCTCATCTCTCTACACTGGCTCCCAGTAGCGGCACGCATTAAGTTCAAGGCACTGGTGCTTGCTTACAGAACAGCCACTAACACAGCACCCATCTACCTCAACTCTCTCTTACAGACCTACATCCCCTCCAGAAGTCTGCGGTCTGAAAACGAGCGGCGCCTCATTGTTCCTTCACAGAGAGGCATGAGATCCATCTCAAGGACATTTTCTCTCTCCGTTCCCGGCTGGTGGAATGATCTTCCTGTTTCCATCAGGACTGCTGGATCAATTTCACAATTCAAAAAACAGCTGAAGACCCACCTCTTCCATGAGCACTTAACTGTCTCATAATATAAAAAAATATATTTAAAAAATTCTACCTCTATTTTTCCTTTTCTAATGTTCTCTATATACTTGCTTATACTATCTTGACGTTGTATTTGAAACCTTGTATTACTAGCACTTCTTGTGAATATTGCTTACTTAGACAAATCGCTTGCTGTTTTCCTCAATTGTAAGTCGCTTTGGATAAAAGCATCTGCCAAATGAATAAATGTAAATGTCTTAAGTGATGCACTTATGGACGTTGTTGTAGTAGTAAAATGTGTTCTTGACTGATGATTGCATTGTTGTGTTTTATGTAGGCTGCCTGTCCATTGTGTCTAAATAATTTTCCAATGGATGATTTAGAAGTTCATGCCAGTTTTTGTGGGGAAAGGTATCTTAATTCATAAATTACAATTACAGTATTCCTGACAAAATTAAATTTTTTAGTAGT
The DNA here is from genome assembly GCA_026939265.1 of Oreonectes daqikongensis. Classification (NCBI taxonomy): domain Eukaryota; kingdom Metazoa; phylum Chordata; class Actinopteri; order Cypriniformes; family Nemacheilidae; genus Oreonectes; species Oreonectes daqikongensis. The sequence goes on from JAOTQM010000424.1 coordinate 54,365, forward strand.
CAGTATTCTTAATTCCATTTTGTAATCTTGGTTACAAAGAAAAAACAGCTTGGATAATTCCGAAAAAGAAATTTTTGATGTGGAAGATATTTTCGAACCTTTTGATTGTACAATTAAAAGGTGTGACAATATATTTATAAGTTTTATATAATTTTATATTTATTACGGCTAGTATTATTCAATATTTTAACTATAACTTTTATTGTTCCTGCCTAGCCTTGATGATGTACTCAAAACAATCAGTGCTGCAGTCATTACAGAAGGCAAAAAGTTTGAGATCACTGTATCACGACAAAATATGTTGGAGAGAGGTCTTCTTCAGTGGCAGAGATGGAAAAAAATCATCTCCAGTCAACAAAATCAAAGTTGTCTTTTTAGGAGAGGCTGGAATTGACACAGGGGCACTCAGCAAGGAGTTTCTGACAGGTATAATTGCATCACATGAATACCAATATATTCAGCGATTATGTTGATCCATTCGTGGAGTCTTCCCAGCACTGCTGTTCTCTGTTTGTAAACTCAATTTCTAAAACAGCTGAATTTACTCATTAGCTGATTAGCTCCTCTGTTATCTGAACTTGAGCTGGTTTCAAACAGGAAAGGTTGAAACCCCCTAGTGTAGACGTACATATTTTACAAGTCATGCAGAATTGTAATGGTGATTATTTTCTCTTTGAAGAAATGATTGGAGGCATTGAAGCACATTTCTTTGAGGGGGGGAGCGCCCAAGTATTCACTGTCTGATTTGGACAAAGGTTTCTTCAAGTATGTATTTTTATACACTACAGGACAATAATTTTTTCAGATTGTTTCATCTAATGTACCTCACAAAATGTTATCACATCAGCTATCAATATACTTAAAGGTTCTGTAAGCAATCTCAGCGGTTTTAACATCTCTATGACACTCTTCAGCTAGCGATAAATTGACAGGGCTGCAAAACGGGCAACAACTTCAGGCATTAGTAACATTGTATGTGATATGTGGCATTTCTTGTCACTTTCTGTTATTAAATTGCTATGTGAAGAAAAAAACATTTTCATTACTTGTATTATTTAGGACTGTAGGAGAAATAATGGCTGTCAGCTTGGCCCAAGGTGGTCCAGCTCCAAACTTTCTTAAACATTGGTGCTACAATTTCCTGTGTAGTGGGTCTCTAGAGTTTGAGCACATCGACAAGAATGATTTGGGAGATGGGCAATACTGTCATCTCATAGCTCAGGTATTTTTTAAGTTCTTATGATACATAAATGCTTTTTATGATGGCTTTTGAATAATGCACATTTCATTATTTTAGGTGGAATCTGCCACAGAAAACTCCATTACAGAGCTCACAGAGGACATCCTGAGCTGTGGGTTTCTTGGCATGGTCAGTTTGGAGAAGAAGGATGAAATAATCCGGTATGTTGGAACATAAATTTGAGTGGGGCTTGGCAGAATTAAAGTGATTACTTGTATAGTAATTAACTTTGTGTCTGCCTATTCTTCCAGAGCTATTACCCTTCATGCTACTCTTAAGTTGATCCCTATGCTGCAAGAGATAAGGGAAGGTTTGGAGCTTTATGGACTTGGTGGTGTCATGGAAAAACACCCAGAAATATGTCAGCCACTGTTTGTTCCTGGGACAGAAACAGCAGTGAGTACACCATTATAAGAAGTAGTTATAGGTGGTTCATGATCATAGTACCAGCTGGCTTCACTGCTGGCTGCTGTGTTGTTTTTATTATTAGGGCATGCATGAACAACTATTACGAGAAAACATTTGTAGGTTAATTTTCTGAAAATTATAAACACTGCCTTTGTAGTGCTTTCATGACATGTTGTTCTTCATCTCATAGTCTAACTCGGTCTGGGTTTTAGCAACTAGTAGACAGAACTTACACAATGCAACTTAGTTTGACCTATAAGAATACATGCCAAGAAACAAGAGGTGAACTTTATGTAAGACTGAATTTAATTAAAAAGGTCTCATTGTTTTTCTACTTTAACTTAACAGGTGGATGCAGACTTTGTCATTTCAATTTGCCGTGCAGAGTTTAGTGAAAAGGGCTCATACAGAGAACAGGTTGAGGTTGCCATGATGAACCATCTATAAGACTTTCTCCAGGAACTAGAGCAAGGTAAAAAAATTTTAACACTAGGTCTAAAGAGTACATCATTATAAGTAGTAGTTATTTTTATGGCTAGGCAATAAAATGATAAAAATGTACATTGACGATACACAATACGATAGAATTTTTATCAATACGATAGAATTTTTTTTCGATATAACGCTCTAAAGTAAATATAGACATGAATTAGGTTTAGTTGCATAAATAACCCATGCATAGTCACTGGATCATAAACCTTTCATTTTTTTGGATTTTTTTTACAACTAGTCCGTGTTTGCAACCTGCAAGTTTGGAATTTGCTTTTACAGAGAGATTGTACTTCTGCTACATTGTTCATCTATGACTGTGCGCACCCAATCGCTTCTGAATGTCGTATATCTCTATCGCAGACATTACAGTTATTTGTCATCACCAAAGTTTGTTACTTGCATGCATTTTAAAGTCGTTCCTGTTTAAACTTTCAAGCAGTTGGACTCACAGATGTTCTTCTGAAATTTAGTATAGCATCAGTATTACATAAGGGTGAGTAAATGCTGATGTGATCAAATGTATTTTTCTATTTTCAGATGACAACTGTTCTGGTAATGGGAGAGCTTCTCATCCCTCCATGAGTCCAAAGACCTTTCTTCAGTGGGTAACAGGACAGGCACACATCCCTATTCTTTCTCAGGAGAAGACACATTTTAAAATCACAGTGCAGTTCAACCATAACTGTTATGCAGAGTATAGGGAGCAAAGGGTTTGTTATTCCACTGTGGCAGCATGCAGCAATACAATTATGCTACCTGTTAAACACATGTCAAACTATGAAGACTTCAGAAGTGTGTTGATGGAGGCTTTCTGTCTTGGCCAAGAATTTCTTAAGGTTTAGCTGCACATGCTTGTGTAACTGTTCAACACAAACTTTTGGTTAAACCAAGTAAAATTACAAACACAATGGTGGCCTGTTTCTTGTTCAGGAATTGATTGGTTACTTAATACTTCAGTTTGAAGTTGTTGTAAAACATGTTGAAATAAAAGAGACAGTCATGGTAAACATTCCACAAACAAGGTTCAGCAAAATGTTTCTTTGTGTCACTCACTACTGTTGTAGTTTAGGGTGAAATGCCCTTAAAATAGAGTAATATAGAATTTTATACAAGGTCATTGTATTTGAAGCAACATTACTGCTGGTGTTCAATAAAAAAATGCCTGAAAAATATGACTCCATTTCTGATAGATGTGTACAACTAATTACAATAGATTAAGCATATTTACAATTTATCAATGAAAAATCTGTAGGCATCGAACATAGATGTCTCGACCATTCGAGTGTGATATAGCTGTAGGGTCAACAGCAGCTTGGAGGCTTCTCATTTCTTGCTCATTTAGGGGGCTAAGGAGTTCTGGGACCACAACTCCACATTCTGGTAATGATTCCTAATGGAAAATGGCACTTTGCCAGTCTATGTCAAGGTCCTCTATATCCTATACAATAATAAGAAATAATCATTACAATTTAGCAGACGCTTTTATCCAAAGTGCATTTAGTCTATACATGTCTTTTATCAGTATGTGTGTTCCCTTGATAGAACCCACAACCTTTGCGTTGCGAGCGCAATGCTCTACCAATTGAGCTACAGGAAAATTAGAACTCTAGTCAAATAAGCAACCTCTAAGTGTCATAAAGTGGCATCACAAGTGGCAGTCGTGGCCCAGTGGTTAGAGAGTCGGACTCATGATCAGAAGGTCGTCGGTTCAGTTCCCAGGGTCCTTGAGCAAGGCACCATACCTCCACTTGCTTACTTAGAAATGAATGTATAGGATAATGCAGTGATAAAAGCATCTGCCAAATGCATAAATGTAAATATAAATAAGTGAAATGAAACTTGCTCATACCTCTAAATTATCATCCTCGCTGATGCCATTCTGCATAAGTCCCACATGCCACAACTGATGAGGGGTCATATTCCCCTCAGTGCGCAGGGGATGATGGTTCCAGCCCTCTGCAAATGCCTGCAAGTCCTTGCTGAGACGGGGAAGAAACACAAAATGAACCAGGAAGATGTGTAGTGTGTTGGAGATGTCCAGCAGCCCATCTTCTTCAAGACTATGCAGCATATCATAATAAGCCAAACTTGAAGACCTGGGCATTAACACCTCCCTATGCAATTGGATTATGGACTTTCTGACCAACAGACCACAGCAGGTGAGATCAGGCTCCATCTGCTCCACCACTATCACACTCAACACCGGTGTACCACAGGGCTGTGTGCTAAGCCCCTTCCTCTACTCCCTCTTCACCTCCGACTGCAAGCCTGTGAATGGATCTAACTCCATCATCAAGTTTGCGGTCGGCACTACGGTGATTGGTCTCATCAGCAACAATGATGAGACGGCCTACAGGGAGGAGATCCAGCACCTAGCCACATGGTGCAACAATAATAACCTGCTCCTTAACACCTCCAAGACAAAGGAGCTCATTGTGGACTTCAGGAAAGAGTCAAGAGGCACACATGACACCATCCACATCAATGGGATGGCTGTTGAACGTGTCTTCAGTTTCAAGTTCCTGGGGATCCACATCTCGGAGGACCTGTCCTGGACTACCAACACCTCCAGCCTGGTCAAGAAGGCTCACCAGCGCCTCTTCTTCCTGAGAACACTAAAGAAGAATTGGCTGTCCTCGGCTATCCTGGTGAACTTCTATCGCTGTGCAATAGAAAGCATCCTGACCAACTGTGTCACAGTCTGGCATGGGAGCTGCTCTGTTGCAGAGCGCAAGGCACTGCAGCGGGTGGTGAAAACCGGCCAGCGCATCACAGGGACTCCACTTCCATCCATGGAGGACATCCAGATGAAAACGCTGTCTGCGTTGAGCTCGCAGCATTCTTAAGGACTCCTCTCATCCCGCTCACAGACTGTTTTCTCTCCTGCAGGGTGTCTACAGATATGAACAAGTTAAATTTAAGACTTTTTAAGACCTTTTTAATACCATCTTACATGAAATTTAAGACCAAGCCTACGATGGAAAAACACGCACGCACTCACGCACGCACACACACACACACAATATATAAAACACAAAAAGTCATAGCAAAGTATCATTGCTGTCACAAAATCTATTTATTATTACAATATACAGTGAGCTTTTATATCCGCATAAAATATCCAAGAAATCAAAATTGACAGCTGCCAAATAGCTAGAAATGCTGTTCTTTTGAAGAAGAAAATGAATAGAAAAAAAAATCATGAACTCAAAATACAATTTCAACAGCTGTTAAACTGCAAAGAAGCCACTGTACCGCATTAATTACTATCATTAACAAGCTCAGAATAACAGGTTGATTTCTGTTTTGGCTTGTATTTCTATTATAATAACAATGTGAATGAACAATTTTCATTTTAAATGAGAAATGTGGAACAGACATTTTCATTGAGAAGGTAAAACGGATAAGAAAATGGTTAACTGGATATTACACCATATGACATTATGGCATATGCCTGAGTTCTACGGATTTATTTCCTAACTCAGTCTCAACCTCTTTTAGTTCTGCGACCTTTTCTTTGTATCGCTTTCTCAGAATGTTAGACTTGGTGATTAGCTGGGCCATGAGTGTACCTGATTTACCCTCAGCTTGCTCTGCCAGTTTGTCTGCTTCTTTTTCAAGGCTGTTTGCCACCTCAGCTACTACCATCTTCCTCTTTTTGAGCTGCTCAAGGTGGTCCTCTGCAGCTTTTCTTTTTTCTCTTTGTGCATTGCTCTCCTGCTTTCTCTTTTCCTGGTCCAGGTATAGGCGATACTGAGATCTTGCAGAAGCTGCAGCTGCCAGGATCTCCTTCGTCAGAGGAACTTTTAGAACCCCCCCAGAGACAGAGACATAGTCACATATCATCCTCTGAGCAACAACGGTGTCCTCCTTCATGTTATCGGCCTCTACCTCCTTGTTAACAGAAAAGCCCCTCTCCACTGTTGCTTGGCCATGGGAGAGAAGCAGAAGTTTCTTGCAGAAAGTCCAGAGCTCAGGGTAGGATTGATGGAGGAGTCCTTTCAGAAAAACATCCAGCCTTGTCTTCATGGGTTGGAAAGAAGACAATGACTCTGATTTTGCCTCCAGAGACAAGAAGTTTCCAAACTGCTGGACAATTAAATCACCTGTTGTAAAACAAATTAAGATAAAATAACACTAATAACAATGAAAAAAAACTGAATCAGACAAACCTATCACTGCTAAATTGTGTGAAAACAAGATTCAGGTAAATGTGACATTCTGCTAGATCTTAAAAACTTAAATACCAGCAGAGATGCCTCCTGGCAGCTGGCGGTCTTGTAGAAACCTATGAACAAGTCGCTTCATTCTTTCCTGGCACAAGTTGGGATCTGAAAACATGTTTTTTGGGTCCAAACATGCCATCTGCCTCACAACAGTGTACTTCAATGGGCTCTTATCTTGAATTTTCTGGACGATGTTAGTCAAACAGGCCACGCAGTCCCTTCTAAACTCCAACACACTGAGCTCACCTACACTGCAACTACTCTGGAAGAATTCAGAACAGTGAGACAAATTCCTGTACCCTAACCATTGTTTGATATTTGCCACAATACCTTTATGACTGCTTCTGCTCCTAAGCCGATGTCTACATTCTTAAGTTGTTTTCTTTCTTTCTTGTCAGTCGTGTCCAGTCTGACCATCTGCAGTGCAGTTATGTCATGAAGGATTTCTTCCTTGATGAACCTCTTTAGCAGACTCTGAGAACATATATATGACATATATATAGTATAATGTAAATAACAAGTCTTAATGTTATTGAATTCAAATGGAAACATCACACACTATTTCTATGACATGTTATTTATTACCTTCATGAGCATGACCAGGTCTTTGCTAATGAATGGCATCACAGGCTCATCCGTCTGATATTTAGTCAGAAAGGTGGAGAAGGTCCTGGAGATAGTCATGCAAAAGTGAAACTTGGCCATAATGAGAGGATCATTCCGTGCCTCTGCAAGGGAGTCATAGGATGATGTTCTTGGATTTGGAAGCTTTTTCTGTGTCACTGCATCTATGTACATCACGATCATTGGCCATATTGCAATAGCCCTATCGATGACTGGTAGGTTTTCTATCCATCGATGCCCACAGAATGGCAAGGGAAACACAGATGTTTTGGTCAAAGTGCAGAAATCCTCTCTTCTAGCAGGGCTATTATGGAAGATTGTATGCAGTGCCCTGAGCACCTTCTCCATTTGCCAGACACTGAAGCCACTTTTGATGGCATTATGAAGTGTGTGGAGCCCACAGCTCCCGACCACAGTCAGTTGGGCACCTCCAAACGCCTCTGCATGTTCCTGCTGGAGCAGTTCAAAAAATTTCCAGTTGACACTGGGTCCATCCATGGAGACAGAAATCATGTTTCTCAGGTCAAGCTGCTGCACACACTCCTGGGAATAAAAAAGGTAAACATTAACCATACAACAGTCAACATATTTAATCTCTGACAATTTAAAAATGAAACAATGAACCATTAAAATGAATCATTTTATAACAAGACAACCAGTGCAGAGTCTAGCCACACAGTAAATGTGGATGATATTTGTCTGTATATTTTATTAAGATACTTTGGCAGGTGTAAAACACCTTTATTTTAAAATGTATTAAATTTAATTCAGCTGGTAAACTTATTAACATTGACTGCCCTTTACTGTTTTTATTGACTTGGCAAATATGTAGACTACACTTAAGATGGAAAAGTAACAGTGTTGAAAATGTAGTACAGCATTTAAATAGTAAAGCTATATACTTATGAACTAAAATATACACACTTATAGATTAAATACAATAACATATATATTATATAAGTTACAATTCAGCTATAATATACTTGTTAACCTAAAGTTGTAAAAAACACTGTGTCATAATTTGGCCTTACACTAGCCTACATTTTCTACATGATATACACTGATTAAAAGAAAACTTACTTTGAAATGCTTAAGTAGATCTTGTGCAGTTGCATGGCCCATAAACTGAGATCCAAAGAACCTTGACTGAACATGTTCATTTAACCAATACCGCACATGAAGGTCCAGTTGCTTGCTTTTAGTTGTCTGGTTCAGGGTCTCGTCAAACATGATCACAAAAGCACCACATCTGTTGACCTCGGCTATAAGTTCTTTTTTAATATATGGTGCCAGTCCAAACTTAGCTATATATCTGCTTTTGTCTTTTCCACACGTAAATGTCTGAACAAGCCCCGAGTCCGGAAACATAGCTTTGAAGACCTCCTCGATCCCGTCATTTGACCTGAATGAGTGATGGCTTGTTACCGTTCTCAGCACCCAAATCACCTCAGCTCGGAGTGTTGGCGTTGAGCCAAAAACCGTACGGATGTCAGATGATGGCGTTGCGGGCTGTGGATTCCCAACATCTGTGGTGACATCTTTGCTAGTGGTAAGGGTGGAACAGAAACCTTCAATTGTACTCTGCTTCTCACGGGCACTCGCATACTCCCTGTGCTTCGCGCTCTGCGTGTGCGATTTCAACGCTTTGATGCCCATTGTGCCCAGTTTAAACGATTTTCTACAAACGGTGCAGTTTGCCTCGTAGATATTTCCAGGCACCGGCCTCAACCACCACGAGAAATCATCTTTCTCGAGCCATTTATTATTAAATTTGCACTTACCCATTACGGCTACATGCTACCTCAATTCTCTCTGACGACGCAATAACTACCGCGAGAAAAAAAAATACGGTATGTCCAATGATCAGTCATTGGGTCCGTCACGCAGTTTACACGGAGCGTCAGCGTCAACGCTTGACGGAGGGCGTGTCTGAAGCGTGGCTTCGTCATAGTGACAACTGAGGAAATTTTTGCTGTAGTGCGACGAAAAATATTTAAGACCTGTCGAATCTGAATTTAAGACATTTTAAGACTTTTTAAGGCCTTATATTAGGAAAACTAGTTTTAAGACTTTTTAAGACTTTTTAAGGACCCGCGGCCACCCTGTCCTGCCCTCCGGCAGGCGTTTCAGGTGCCTCCGGACCAGGACCAGCAGACTATTGAACAGATTTTTTCCCAGAGCTGTCTCTTTATTGAACTCTGCCCCTCGCTGATCCAACTGCCCCTCATACACTACTACACTCTTCTCTCCCCCCTCATTGCACACCTGACTTCACTTTGTTATTTGCACTACTGGACTGTCTATACATAACATTTTTGTTCATTTGCACTACCAGACTGCTCATTTGCACTGCCAACTCTTCATTACAGTACCGACTATTTACTATGCATCTTGCACTCCTACACTTTAACTGAAATATGCAATAACTTCTTCCATTGCACTGTTACTTAGATAGCTTCTGTCCATAATTTATTTGCACTACTCTATATCCATTGCACTGCTGCTCACCATAGCCTAACTTACTGTATACATCCACCTGTAAATTTCTGTTTATAAGAATAGCCATCTGTATATTATGTTCATAGTACATATCCATCTGTAAATCTCTGGTTATAGTAATAGCCATCTGTATATTATGTTCATAGTATATATCCATCTGTAAATCTCTGTCTATAGTAATAGCCATCTGTATATTATGTTCATAGTACATATCCATCTGTAAATCTCTGTTTATAGTAATAGCCATCTGTATATTATGTTCATAGTACATATCCATCTGTAAATCTCTGTTTATAGTAATAGACATCTGTATATTATGTTCATAGTACATATCCATCTGTAAATCTCTGTTTATAGTAATAGCCATCTGTATATTATGTTCATAGTACATATCCATCTGTAAATCTCTGTTTATAGTAATAAACATCTGTATATTATGTTCATAGTACATATCCATCTGTAAATCTCTGTTTATAGTAATAGCCATCTGTATAATATGTTCATAGTACATATCCATCTGTAAATCTCTGTCTATAGTAATAGCCATCTGTATAATATGTTCATAGTACATATCCATCTGTAAATCTCTGGTTATAGTAATAGACATCTGTATATTATGTTCATAGTACATATCCATCTGTAAATCTCTGGTTATAGTAATAGCCATCTGTATATTATGTTCATAGTACATATCCATCTGTAAATCTCTGTCTATAGTAATAGCCATCTGTATATTATGTTCATAGTACATATCCATCTGTAAATCTCTGTCTATAGTAATAGTCATCTGTATATTATGGTCATAGTACATATCCATCTGTAAATCTCTGTCTATAGTAATAGCCATCTGTATAATATGTTCATAGTACATATCCATCTGTAAATCTCTGGTTATAGTAATAGACATCTGTATATTATGTTCATAGTACATATCCATCTGTAAATCTCTGGTTATAGTAATAGCCATCTGTATATTATGTTCATAGTACATATTCATCTGTAAATCTCTGGTTATAGTAATAGACATCTGTATATTATGTTCATAGTACATATCCATCTGTAAGTCTCTGTTTATAGTAATAGACATCTGTATATCATGTTCATAGTACATATCCATCTGTAAATCTCTGTTTATAGTAATAGACATCTGTATATTATGGTCATAGTACATATCCATCTGTAAATCTCTGTTTATAGTAATAGCCGTCTGTATAATATGTTCATAGTACATATCCATCTGTAAATCTCTGTTTATAGTAATAGACGTCTGTATAATATGTTCATAGTACATATCCATCTGTAAATCTCTGTTTATAGTAATAGCCATCTGTATATTATGGTCATAGTACATATCCATCTGTAAATCTCTGTTTATAGTAATAGCCATCTGCATAATATGTTCATAGTACATATCCATCTGTAAATCTCTGTTTATAGTAATAGCCATCTGTATATTATGGTCATAGTACATATCCATCTGTAAATCTCTGGTTATAGTAATAGACATCTGTATATTATGTTCATAGTATATATCCATCTGTAAATCTCTGTTTATAGTAATAGACATCTGTATATTATGTTCATAGTACATATCCATCTGTTAATTTCTGTCTATAGTAAGATACATCTGTAAATCATGGTCATAGTACATTTCCATCTGTAAATTACTTCTGTAATATTTATTTATGTAACTTATGCAACCACTGTATATCCTGCACTTGCTGCTATTGCACTTCTGGTTAGACCTAAACTACATTTCGTTGCCTTGTAGTTGTACATGTGTAATGACAATAAAGTTGAATCTAATCTAATCTAAGTGCATGTCACTTCTACCCACAGGTCACGCCATAGCCGCTCAATTCTGTAACGTGAAGGATGTTTAAAACTTCTGTGTGTAATACTTACAGACATAAACGGTTCTTAGTATTACTAATCTTCACATGAATTTGGTAACCACACTGAAAACAATTACTAATTATCATGACTATAGCTAATGGCAAAAAAACATTTATGTATGGCATGGCTGAGGAAAACTGAACTAATGTAAGGAATTTACCTTTGGTTGTGCACACTTTTTCCAGAAATGAAACTTGCTCTGTCTGTTCCCCTTACAGTGAACATGAAGCGTGCAATGTCAAGGTTCTCAACTCCTTGATCAGCCCTAACCCTATGCAATAATGTAAAGGAAAGATAAAAGATAAATCAGTTTAAAGTCCAGTGAAATAAAAAATGTATATTAGTTCACGGAATATTGCAGTGATTATTATAGATGGCCTATCAGTTTGGGTCCTATTCTTTATAAGATTCATGTGCCCTCATGATATTTAATATAAATCTGAAAATGTACATCCGGCCTCTAGTGGCTATCCATCTCCGATGATGTCGCTTTGATGGCGTGGACAGAGCATCTGTTGTCTACTCCCCTCCAACTCTCAGTCTGCTGCTAGTTCTACCAAAGAGTATAGAACACGAAACTCAATAGAACGTTCCATTTAGCGTTTCTGCCATTTTGGGGTGAAAGTGACTCGGCAGTCCAATAGGATTTTGCTTTCGCAATAGCAATATCAGCTGCTTTTTTTTTTAAATGTAAAAAAATAAAGCTGAAATCCAACCTGAATGATAACAATACATGACAAAACCTTTGCTCTCTAGAAACAATTTGAGTTTTTAAGTATAAGCATTAAAAAATGTATTAATACCAACAAATAAGGACATGCATCATAAAAACTGGCAATATTGAACAATAAATGGGCAGTTGATGAAAAAATTGTGTGACATAGCAAAATTTACTGTTAATATTACATTATTTTATATTGTTATTAACCTAATCTGTCAAATACCCATATTTTAATGAAAAAAGCTAATGGTTTATATCATGGTATTTTAATGGAAACCATTAGACTTGGGGTTCTATTGTTTATTAGCAGTAATGCATCCTTGCTAAAAAAAAAAAAACAATAGAAACCATCACAGAAATTCTAATGTTACCAATATGAATCATTTGCTTTTTCCATTAAAACCATTACAGAAGTCTTTTTTTATTGTATTTTTTGTATTATTCCAATAGGATTTAACATTATTATCATTAAATCCAATACATTTTATTTTTTTTAGCATGGTTCTATAAAACCATCATGTTTGTAGTGTGTTCCATTAGATTAAAACGTACAATATATATTTCAGACCTAGTAGAGAAATAGTAACAAGTAATAATAAATGTGTAAAGTTGCATAAAATGGAAACACTCAATAAAGTAGGCTAAATGTTTGGATTCCACAACTGATAACAAAACATAAGACAATACAACATTTAATGTATGTGTCATAACATTTTCTGATCAATTTTCTGAGAATTGTTTTTTTAAAGTCATGTGTTGAGGTAAGGGAAATTAAAAAAATATCATGGTAAAGAAAATAGAATTGTAATTACAATTTACCTTGAAGGCACACCATTCCTCTCAATGGAGTGTAAAAAAAAGGTAAAAGCAGTTGATGCCTTGTTGTTATTTGCTGCATCCAAGTACATTATCTGAAGTAAGAAAACCCAAAGCATGTCTCCTTGCATATTTTTTTATTTCTTTTTACTGTCAGATCAGAATCAGAAAATGCTTTATTGCTAACTGTGTTCGCACACACAAGGAATTTTCTTTGGTGATGGAAGCTCCCAGTACACACATTTAATATACATAAAATATAAAAGACTACTACCCAGAAAAATAGAAACAATAAAAAAGAGACATTGTACATGGTAATATATTCTGTAAATGTACATATATACAGATGTTATGTACACCTGTGCAAGGGGGCAATGTGCAGAATAAGTCATATATATATTAGTAAATATTAATGTGTGAGAAATGTACATATATGATATGGCTTGATATGTACACAGTGGGAGTAGTTATAAACAGTGGAACACTTGTGGAGCAGTTAACTGTTTAACTGTTCAAGAGGGAGATGGCCTGGGGGGGAAAGCAACCTTATCAGTTTGTGGTTGGTATCTACATGCACAAGACTGAGAGGGGCCCGGACAGAGTATCTCCTCCTCACTATACAGCCTAGCTGTGTCATGCGGGCAAAAACCCCAACTGCATCCACTCTGTGCATAGATGCTCTCAGTCTGCTTCACTGTATCTTGTGGCCTAAAGACCACAACCTTCCCATCATTAATCTATAGCCCACATGAGGCATTTGAGACTTGATGTTGGACACTAACATATCAAGCTCTTGGTCACTCATTGTGCTGTATGAGTCTGACACAGACAACTCAAACTCTCTCATCCTACGAAAAACTGTCCTTTCACTAACTCCTAACAGTTTTGCTATACAAGGGATGGGCAGCTGGATGTCTAGCAAGGACTTAATCTTCTCCTTTTCAATGATGAATTTGGGTCGTCCCATAACTCCTGCAACGGTTTCTAGCTCAATTCGAAGGTTTTCATTTGTTTCATTTTCAACCTGTTCTCTAACCAAAATGCAGAGCTCTCTAAGGGCATCTACAATGCATTCAGGGATAACATTTCGTTCTTCTAGAGCATCAATAAATATTAGCTCATGTGTGCAAATGAAATGGAGATAATCTAGGTCAATGCCTGAAGCAGAATGGCTAACATACTGCAGCTTATTCAACAACCTTTCCAAAACTAATCGTCTCAGCAATATCTGTTGGAGAAAAAAATAACATTAAACTACCGTGGAGCATTAAACAGTCTAGGACGCTTCTTTGTAAAATAATTCAACCACCCACGGGGCGAGTATACATCTGATCAATCTGGAATCAAGATATTAGGTTAATAAATAAAACTAGTTAACTTACCTGAGATCGTGGGTTCGACGGGTCCGTCTTTACTCCACGTGGGGTTCCGTGTGTGTCAACCAATAAGATTTCATTTTCGATGTCCCATTTTCATTGGCCAGTTGTGGAAGCCTATTTCTGATTGGTGGATACTTTTTGACCGCGTTAATTCCACAAGCAGAGAGAATGGACGCGCAGAGCGCAAGTGCAATGAGGGATTCGTGAATTCACTGGACGTAGCCTGAGCGAGAGGAAAGGTTCGCGACCACAATGGACACATTTTAAGTGCGCTACACATTCTCTGGTCATGAGAAGCGCGCGTCCGAGAGCACGCATCCAGTTTTGCGAGAGCGCAAAGGAAATCCGCGTACGAGCGGACAGATTTGCGCTCACGCATTAATATAAAGTACTTTCGCGCTCCAATAACACTCTCTTGACATTTGGCAGTATAATAACGCCATAGAAGCACACCCTCGAGTTTATCCAGAAAGTATTAATGAACTTAGATGGACATAAGCTCACTCCAAAAATCCAGCAGCTTAAAATTAAGCTCTTTGATATGTTGCACTTTTTGTGGACATAAAGTAAGTAATCTTTATAAAAACGCCTATTGACACCACAGCTCACGAATGATTTTATGTGTAGATATATGCTTGTATTATTGATGTTTTTCTGTTCTCACAAACACATGTTTATGGATTTGTGGACACACACACAGTGATGTTTATAGACAATGTACATGCATGTTACTTTTATTTTAGATTGTCAAAGTAATTTTGACTTGGTGTTCTTGAGTTTTTCTTTTGTTTTTAAGATAAAATATTTATTTTGACTAATTTGTTTGGTTAAACAAATTGTACGATTTTAATTGTTTGGTTAAATCTGTTTTATGAATTTTCCAAACGTCCAGAAATGTTTAAAAAGGTGAAATGTCTGTTACAAGCTAGCTGTACTTTCACTGGCGCAATAACTAGCTTGTTTAAATTGTTGTACAGTTTAACTGCATTGTGCATGTTTTATGAATTCTACATGCAAATTTCCATGTTCAAAAATGTGTACTTGCTTATTGTAACAAATGTTACAATTTAACGGTTGAATATTTGTTTTATGTCAAAATGTGTACTTACTTAATGTAACAAATGTTACAGTTTAACGGTTTAATATTTGTTTTATAATTTAAAATAAGATTTGATATAAAACAGATTTGTCGCTTTTGCAATATTTTATTTTAAATTAATGAGTAAATTTCATTTGAACTATTTTATAAAATTGAGTTGAACCAACTCTGTGAATCTATTAATTTTATGTAAAGTCTGTTTAACAAAATTGAGTTGGACCAACTCAATTTCATTTCATTGAACGAGTATGTTTTTTATGTGTAGAAGCTACACACATATTTTGGATGGAAATCCTGCCCTCAATTAAATTGAGTTAAACCAATGAATTATTTTTTTGAGTGTATAGCAACCAAATCTAGGCAAGAGACACACAGCAACAGAGTCCATTCTTCAATTGTATCACATAACCACTGTTACTCCTGAAGCAAATCCTTTTCAAATTTGATTTACCTCACTAATAAAAGCGTTTAATGTTAAATTCTACAGTTTGTAGACATTGCATTCAAGTTCGTTTATAGTTTTATTTTGTTGATTTAAACGTATTACCAGTTGGCTTCGACTTTTGTGCCACTTTGTTCGTCAAGTTGTTGGTAAGTAACGTTATTAAATATTAGGCT
Source organism: Oreonectes daqikongensis (assembly GCA_026939265.1). NCBI lineage: Eukaryota > Metazoa > Chordata > Actinopteri > Cypriniformes > Nemacheilidae > Oreonectes > Oreonectes daqikongensis. Next base: position 70,383 of record JAOTQM010000424.1, read on the forward strand.
TTTTGACATCTCTGGGTTTTTAATTGCTGAAATCAATTACATCTATAAATTAACGTTAACCAAATTATATAGTAACTACAACTAATACAGAACTGAAACACAATTATTACCTCACTAATCCAAACAGATTTAAATGGTGCGCTTTTTCTCCTCTGAGAGAGATTGTCTGACTGAAGGATGAAAGCATATATCCACGATCCACACCCACTGTAAAAAAAAATGACAAAGGTGACACGAACATATGGAATAAATAACACTTTTTTTTACAAGCTGATTGTTGAAAGCTTAAAATTAATGGGGAACATATCGTGCATTTCCGTGATTGTCTGGGAAAACCCTGAAGAGTAATTATGCAACAACGTTTATCCCTGCTGCCAATTTGGCGTCTTTGTCACTCTTTTTAGCGTGTTTCCAGACCCCTATGGCGACAAATTAAAAAGTGACTTGTGTTATTGACTCTCAGGCGGCCCAATCCTCGCGCAGTCCCTTCCAGCTGCAGTCAGAGCAGTGTGTCCAGACTACAAATGACAAATCTAGCAACTTCTTAAATAAACGTAAACTTAGCTTAAATGTTTATACATGCAATGACTGTAACATTACATTATCGTTCAAAATAAAGGGAGTTTTGTTAAAAGGTGCAAATGTTGTTCTGAAATTGCTTTTTTTGTGTGGTTTGATGGGCAAAGTAGTTGTGAATTGATATACAAAAAATGTAGTATGAAGTGTTGACTCCTTGTCATTTGGTTACCTTGTGTCTTTTTGGAGTCTCCAAGTGGCCTTTTTGAAAGGACGCCTATACATTTCTTGAAATAAAAGGTTACAGAAGCTATATTTTTGGGGTTATTGTTCTCAAATTTGAATCAAACAATTATCAGACATTCAGTTTTATGTTTATGGTGTTTCCTGGCCCTTGACATCAAATTGTCATCCATTTCTATCTAAGTAAAATGTATTTAAAGTAAACGGAAGTCACTTTCATGTATGTTTTACCATGTTTTACCCTGTTTCTATGCTACTTTAAGCTATTATGACTCTTGTGCAACAAAATTTTAATTGTCTGGTTTAAAAAAATACCAGAACTATGAATATAGACCACACGGTGTAGGAGCTACAGGTGTTTGAATTTGGGTATGTCGTTTTTAGAAAATACTCAAAAATAGGACCGCATGTTAAGAGGTTACCCCTTTAACTGTCGGTGCACCACGGGTGGTACATTTCAACAGTTTTTTTTTTAAACTGCTAATATTCTATGCCAAAACATGAAAGAACCCTGACAAACTATATATCACTGGAAAGCTCTAAGTCTCTAGTTTTCAAATTCTTTTTCCGTTTTGCGATCGGACAAACGTAGTAAAAGTGTTTATTTAAATGTCACCTGTACCACCGGTGGGCCAAAAGTGTTATTACGAAGAAAAAGCAGTAATATTTTCTTTTAAAACTAAATAAATATTCACAAACTATATATCATTGGAAAGCTCTCAGACTGTAGTTTTCAAATCCTTTTTCAGTTTTGTAATAGATCAAACGTAGTGAGAGTTACTTTAGAAAATGTTAAGGACTCACAGGTGGGCCAAAAGTGATTTTATATGGTAATAACCCTATATCCTATACCAAACCTAAAATTTTTTTGACAACCTATATATCGTTGGAAAGGTCTAAGTCTCTAATCTTCAAGTTCTTTCTCCGTTTTGCGATCGGACAAACGTAGTAAAAATTATAATTAAAATGTCACCTGTACCAACGGTGGGCCAGAAGTGTTATTACAGAAAAAAAACACTAATTCTTTACAAAAACTATAAACTTTGACAAACCATATTTCACAGAAAACATAAGATAACCCTGACAACCTATATATCATTGGAAAGCTCTAATTATCTAGTTTTCAATTTTGTTTTCCGTTTTCCGATCGGACAAACGTAGTAAAAGTGTTCATTTAAATGTCACCTGTACCACCGGTGGGCCAAAAGTGTAATTTCAAAGAATAAAACACTAATATTGTCCTCTAAAAGTTAATAAATATTGACAAACTATATATCATTGGAAAGCTCTATGTCTCTAGTTTTCAAATTCTTTTTCCGTTTTGCGATCGGACAAACGTAGTGGAAGTGATAACTGAAAAGTCACCTCTACCATCGGTGGGACAAAAGTGTAATTACAAAGAAAAACACTAATTCTCCACAAAAACTATAAAACTTGACAAACTATATATCACCAAAAACATAAGATAACCCTGACAACCTATATATCATTGGAAAGCTCTAAGTCTCTAGTTTTCAAATTTGTTTTCCGTTTTCCGATCGGACAAACGTAGTAAAAGTGTTCATTTAAATGTCACCTGTACCACCGGTGGGCCAAAAGTGTAATTTCAAAGAATAAAACACTAATATTGTCCTCTAAAAGTTAATAAATATTGACAAACTATATATCATTGGAAAGCTCTATGTCTCTAGTTTTCAAATTCTTTTTCCGTTTTGCGATCGGACAAACGTAGTGGAAGTGATAACTGAAAAGTCACCTGTACCATCGGTGGGCCAAAAGTGTAATCACAAAGAAAAACACTAATTCTCCACAAAAACTATAAAACTTGACAAACTATATATCACCAAAAACATAAGATAACCCTGACAACCTATATATCATTGGAAAGCTCTAAGTCTCTAGTTTTCAAATTTGTTTTCCTTTTTCCGATCGGACAAACGTAGTAAAAGTGTTCATTTAAATGTCACCTGTACCACCGGTGGGCCAAAAGTGTAATTTCAAAGAATAAAACACTAATATTGTCCTCTAAAAGTTAATAAATATTGACAAACTATATATCATTGGAAAGCTCTATGTCTCTAGTTTTCAAATTCTTTTTCCGTTTTGCGATCGGACAAACGTAGTGGAAGTGATAACTGAAAAGTCACCTCTACCATCGGTGGGACAAAAGTGTAATCACAAAGAAAAACACTAATTCTCCACAAAAACTATAAAACTTGACAAACTATATATCACCAAAAACATAAGATAACCCTGACAACCTATATATCATTGGAAAGCTCTAAGTCTCTAGTTTTCAAATTTGTTTTCCGTTTTCCGATCGGACAAACGTAGTAAAAGTGTTCATTTAAATGTCACCTGTACCACCGGTGGGCCAAAAGTGTAATTTCAAAGAATAAAACACTAATATTGTCCTCTAAAAGTTAATAAATATTGACAAACTATATATCATTGGAAAGCTCTATGTCTCTAGTTTTCAAATTCTTTTTCCGTTTTGCGATCGGACAAACGTAGTGGAAGTGATAACTGAAAAGTCACCTCTACCATCGGTGGGACAAAAGTGTAATCACAAAGAAAAACACTAATTCTCCACAAAAACTATAAAACTTGACAAACTATATATCACCAAAAACATAAGATAACCCTGACAACCTATATATCATTGGAAAGCTCTAAGTCTCTAGTTTTCAAATTTGTTTTCCGTTTTCCGATCGGACAAACGTAGTAAAAGTGTTCATTTAAATGTCACCTGTACCACCGGTGGGCCAAAAGTGTAATTTCAAAGAATAAAACACTAATATTGTCCTCTAAAAGTTAATAAATATTGACAAACTATATATCATTGGAAAGCTCTATGTCTCTAGTTTTCAAATTCTTTTTCCGTTTTGCGATCGGACAAACGTAGTGGAAGTGATAACTGAAAAGTCACCTCTACCATCGGTGGGACAAAAGTGTAATCACAAAGAAAAACACTAATTCTCCACAAAAACTATAAAACTTGACAAACTATATATCACCAAAAACATAAGATAACCCTGACAACCTATATATCATTGGAAAGCTCTAAGTCTCTAGTTTTCAAATTTGTTTTCCGTTTTCCGATCGGACAAACGTAGTAAAAGTGTTCATTTAAATGTCACCTGTACCACCGGTGGGCCAAAAGTGTAATTTCAAAGAATAAAACACTAATATTGTCCTCTAAAAGTTAATAAATATTGACAAACTATATATCATTGGAAAGCTCTATGTCTCTAGTTTTCAAATTCTTTTTCCGTTTTGCGATCGGACAAACGTAGTGGAAGTGATAACTGAAAAGTCACCTCTACCATCGGTGGGACAAAAGTGTAATCACAAAGAAAAACACTAATTCTCCACAAAAACTATAAAACTTGACAAACTATATATCACCAAAAACATAAGATAACCCTGACAACCTATATATCATTGGAAAGCTCTAAGTCTCTAGTCTTCAAATTTGTTTTCCTTTTTCCGATCGGACAAACGTAGTAAAAGTGTTCATTTAAATGTCACCTGTACCACCGGTGGGCCAAAAGTGTAATTTCAAAGAATAAAACACTAATATTGTCCTCTAAAAGTTAATAAATATTGACAAACTATATATCATTGGAAAGCTCTATGTCTCTAGTTTTCAAATTCTTTTTCCGTTTTGCGATCGGACAAACGTAGTGGAAGTGATAACTGAAAAGTCACCTGTACCATCGGTGGGACAAAAGTGTAATCACAAAGAAAAAGCAGTAATATTCTCTTCTAAAACTAAATAAATATTCACAAACTATATATCAATGAAAAGCTCTCTGACTGTAGTTGTCAAATCTTTTTTCTATTTTGTGCTATTATAATTTGTCACAGATATGCAGCAAAAAAAATCAAAAGCCACATCATGGCCTTTTCTATAAAAAGCTAAAACTGACATCCACAATCATATAACGTTTGTTTTTTTATGCTACTTATTCATCCTAACACATATTCTACTACTTGTCTAATAAAATGTATGGTTGATGAACAGAAAGATAGTACACCCTTATAACTTTGCCCAGTATTATTTAGGCAAGATATTCAAGTCATCCTACCCAAACCATCCACAGTGTATCTAGGACTAAATTTCCCCCAGCAACCAAGCTGGCCAATGTGTTCTGATGTTGATAAAACATTATCCAGTCAAATGATAGTCAGTTTGAAAAAAGCAGAATGTTTGTAAACATGTATAAAACCTGAGCACCAGAGCAGTCAGAGATTCATTTGCACTGCTACTCTACACTTGTGCTCTTGCCATGGAGCAACATAACAGAGCAAAGAGGAAATTAAAAGTTTCTGAAGTTATAGACGAGCTTTTTAAATCTGATGATGAAAGTCCAAATGAAGAATCCAGCGATGATGAGCAAGAAATCCTGTTTCCTGTGGAGGATTTTTCCGAAACTCTAGTTGGGTAAGTTTATACAATAACATTACAGTCTTTACTAGCCTAATATATGTTATGAAGTGGCAGGTTCTTATTATATTATATTTAGTCTAATGAAATACATCCTATTTTTTATATTTATAAAATACTTTACAATTATTATACATTATTTTACATATAATTGTATGTATTATTTTATATTGTTTTAATAGACCTTCAGATGGGGTGGGTGATGAGTACAGGCATACAGAGCCATCTGTTGAATCGCCTGCCAACGTCTGCCAACCATCAACATCAACAGAAGCTGCTAGTACACGTGAGGCCACAACCAGGGGGAGAAGCAGGTACAAAAGAAGCAGCAGCTACAGAGGAAGAAGCAGAGGGTGTGGCAGACCAATTGATGAATCCTCAGTTGATGTTTCTGGCACTGAAGACAGATGGCATACACCTGAGGAGCCTGACATCCCACCACCTGACATACAGTTCAGACCGGCGCGAACACCCGGGGCTCAAGTTATTTTAACACAGTCCTATAGCCCTCTGGAGTTGTTTGAGCTGTTTTTTTCACCAACTGTGCGCCAGAATCTTATAAATAACTCCAATGCATATGCTTCTGAGCACCAGGAACAAATAAGATCACCATGGCAGAACATGACCCAAAAGGACTTGTACTCCTACCTGTCCATTGTAATTTACATGGGTCTTGTAAAGCTTCCTGCAATAGCAGATTACTGGAAAAAGTCCAGAGTCTACGGGTTAGGCTTTCCAGCAACAATCATGTCCTGCAGGAAATTTAATGCAATAGCAGCTTCACTTCACCTCAGCCACCCCAGAGATGATGCTGAAAACCTACGAAAAAGGGGAACACCTGCCTACGATCGCCTTGGCAAAATCAAACCCTTGTATTCCCAAATCCGTCAAAACTGCAAGTCCTTCTTTCACCCACACCAAAACATCTCTGTGGATGAGAGGATGGTAGCGTCAAAGGCAAGAATTAGCATAAAACAGTTTATGAAGGACAAACCGACAAGGTGGGGCTACAAAATCTTTGTCCTGGCAGATTCAGCCCACGCTTACACCTGGGATTTCTTCATTTACGAAGGCAAGAAACTTGAATGTCAGAGCCAAGCAGGCAGAGGCCTGAGTTACAACTCCGTCATGGAGCTAGCTGATAATCAGATCTTGGGGTCGGGCTACAATCTATATGTAGACAACTTCTACACAAGCCCGACCCTTTTCCGAGACCTGTTGGAGAGAAAAATCTGGGCCTGTGGGACCATTCGAAGTAACAGAGTGGGCTTCCCACAGACCACCATAAACAGACTGCCGAAGAAAGCCCCCCGTGGGAGCATAAGATGGATACGGGACAATCAGCTTCTCTTCGTGGAGTGGAAGGACACAAGGGAAGTACTTATGTGTTCCAGTTTACATACAGCCAATAGTGATCAGACTGTTCGGCGGAGGGTAAAAGAGGATGCGCAATGGGCAGAGAGGGTCATCCCCATTCCAGCAGCTGTGGCAGACTACAACAAGTGAGTAAAATCTATTCATTGATATTTAGCTAAGCAAAGTTGTTCATATTTTATGTATTGAGTTTTGTTTATGTTTGCTTTCCACATAGGTACATGGGAGGAGTCGATACATCAGATGCCCTTATAGGGTATTATTCTGTCCTTCGGAAAACAAGGAAATGGTATCGGTCTTTTTTTTACCATTTTGTGGACATTGCCATTGTCAATGGATTCATCATCCATCAGCAGCTGGCTGCACTACAAACAAAGAAACCTTTTACACAAAAGGAATTCCGGGAGGCTCTAGTTTTGGAGCTGGCTGACTGGAGGGATCCTTGTGCCCGCACTGCTGCACCTGCCCGCACTGCTGCACCTGCCCCACCCCCTGGTTCCCATGATTTACCAGGACATGCATGCCACACGCCTAAGTTCCTAGGAAATACCGGGAGGGAACAAAGGAAAAGATGCAGAAAGTGCCAAAAAAAAAAACCCGATCACCTGCTCTGAATGCCATGATGCTTTCTGCTTTCTTCCTGGAAGAGATTGCTTCCATGACTGGCATGAAGAACACGCAATGTTGTAATGAAGTGAAAGTTTATGAAGCTAGGAAGTTCCTTTAGCAATTTTGTAAATAGTTGTGTAAAAATGTGTAAATAGTTGGAAATACTTGTTTGAAAAAATTGTTGTTTTAACTTTATTGGTTATTATAGTTAGTTTTATTAGAATTAGTTTATTGTTTTATTATTATATGTTCATGTAAAAATGTGTATAATAACATGTATATGTTCAATCCTATGATTAAAAAAAAAGATCTCAACATGTTGTGAAATCAAATGGTATCCATGTGTCTCTGATTCACCATTTAGGCATGAACTCCACCTAGTGGCAATAGTCGGTATATAACTTTAAAATGTCATAGTGACTTCATTTTTGGGGCTATCAGATTCAAATTTGAAACAGAACATGTTAAGACTCATGGCTTTGATCTTTTAGCATTTTTAGGGGAAACTAAAAAAAATTTGTATAATTTTTAGTACATGGTGTTCAAATGCAGTAAATTTAATAAAAAAGGTCCAAGTGTCTTCTTTAAAACAAGACCAAGATTAGCTTTCTAGACCAAAGCGTTCCAGAGTTAGACTAATTTTAATGTTAAAATCACCTTTAAGCCCCACACTCAAAAAAGTGGGAGTGACAACTAAGGGGTTAATATTGATTCTAATCCGTATTCCAGCGTTTAAAAGCCATGTTTTTCCTGTAGTCTAACATCTTCTGAACAAAATACGCCTACTCACGTCTCTTTGCTTCAATCACAGGCTTTGTGGTCATTCAAAATAGCCAGAGAGCGCCTTACCGGCTCACAGAGGTGTCAATCTTGTCACCTTGCTTTGTGACTGGATAAAGACAGCCAATGCCTGGCCAGAGAAGTTTTGATGGATGGGTGTGATAACCAACCATTAGACAGTTACAGTGAAAGACAGTTTGTGAAGTTTACGTAAACAGAGTAGCAGAATAGCCCGTGCGCTAACATACCGTGCATCCGTGCGCAGTCGCCATTTTACGCACGGAATTACAGATAACAGCGTCATTTCACTTTACGGAGCACATTTTAGTGAACGGATACTTTCCCAAGCTTACAGCTGACCTTTTCCACCATGGATCGTGTACCACGGAAGACTTTTTTTGATGTTGAGAGTGTTTTGGAGGAGATCATGAGGAGAAGCGACGAAAAGCAGCAGAAAGACGCGGAGACATGCAGAGCGATAGCTCGGTGTCGAGCGTCGATTCCGCAGAAGACGACATGTTTCTTGATGGACTTGATCCCGTGTTAGATCGGTAAGTCACGACTCTCAACATATTTTCTTGAATGCTTATAAATGTTTATTATGAAGTAGCAGTTTATGTGTCATGTTAGAGCTGTTTTGATCGTAAAAATGGACATGACAAACAAGATAAGATAGATAGACAGTTTATGTATAATACATGAAGTTATTTTATTTACAAGTATCATTATATTATACATAAATAGGCAAGATGCATAGGGTTTATTGTATCTATGACAGGTTTATGTGAAGATATGTAGGAAAAGTATTTATTAGATGTTGTGCATGTATTTTACAAACAGGCATTTGTAAATGTAATATTGATGTTATTTATGTTGTTAATATTGATTTTATATATATATATATATATATATATATATATATATATATATATTGACTGAAATTGATGCTGCTAAGTGTTTTTGCTTTGTTGTTGTTACTGTGCTGTCAGGCCTTCAATTGACACAGATGAGGACTGGAGTCCTGAGCGCCAGAAGAGACCAGGCATCTGCATCTCCATCATCTGCACCATTATGTTTGATTTGTTTTGTATTTTTACATTGTTCAATGTTCAAATCTAATAGTTGTTCCAGAAAAGTTTAGGTGGGTACATCAGACCCTTACATAAATTTGCAGTTCAGAGGAGGAAAATGAAGGGAGAGAAGCCATTGCTTCTCGAGACGGTAATGGTCAAGTATGCACTCACACTTAGATGACCAGTAAGTTTTCATTCTGTTTGTGAGCTATTTTGTTTCCATTATTGCATAAAAATGATTTTAGATTTATTCTGTTAGGACTTTGTTGTTTGTTCTGCTTGTTTGCTCTCGCTCTCTTTTTCTCTCTGTCTCCCTCTTTTGCAGTATGAGTCTTCTGTGTTGCCACAACTGGAAAAAATGTGGTAACAATACTACGTAAGTACACACAAAAAAGATTTTATTGCTTCCCTTTGAATTTTCTTAGTTCTGCTTACACACTTTTTTTCTCTCCCTCCCCTTTGTATTTGCAGTATGTGCCCAATTGAATCAGATGTGACATTCTGGTATGAGGCAGTACACTCGGTAAGTATTTTCACAGTCACACACACACTGTGAATCAAATTTAATTTGTTCTACTTACCCACACTCACTCTAATTTTTCTGTTTTTTAGTACCTTGGGTTTCCAGTTGGTTAGAGAAGAAACCTCCCTAGTGACTGCCTTGATCATTTTTCAGTAATTGTATGTTTATTATAACTAGCAGTTTACTGTAGATTTATTTGAGTAAAAAACTACTGTTACAATTAAAATGTTCTAAAATAAAATAAAAAAATTCACATATCACATCACATTTTTTTAAATGTCTATATTTCCCTATATATTTTCATATTATCTCATGGTTCCTAAAACGGACTCACTCGTTTGTTAGCTCTCCCAGTGTTCTGCCCAACCACGACTGGTCATGTGAGTTTGTCGTACACCACGTGACTAAAAGTGTTTCATTGCAGTTTTACAGCCTGAAAACAACACCCCATGTGAGCATAACTTTTTGTAGGGATACATGAGAATTTTTTCGAAATTTAAGTGTTTCCATTGGGCGCTATTTAAATTTGCGTTTAGTTTAAATGGAAAACACAGCTAACGTTAACTTCGTGATCTGCATAATGTTATTTCGAACCATAATGCAACACACATGTTCGTCATTTTTAAATAGTCCTGAATACTTCGTAACGTTGTGTGTATAGGGGTTGAACTAAACTCTGCCGGACACAGGCCCCCCAGGAGCCGAGTGCTGATATAGACCAACACGTTAACAAGTAGCCTATACTTAACCAGTCTGTTATCTTGATACCGAAAAAATTCTGCAAAGCAGGCCCTCGTATTACGATATGTTTTTTCAATATAAACAGTTGTGATCGAATAAAACGACACGTGCAATCATAAACACGTGCAAGCAGGAAACGTCAGACGCGACAGAGGGCAGCGCTTCCTAATCTGAAAACCACGCCCACCGGGGGAAAGCGATGCAGACACTTTTTATTTGGAAATAGCTGACTTAAAAAATTTTTTTTTAAAAACACACAGAACAATGTTTAAAAACTGCTATGTGCCACGGTGTACACTAGTGAAAAAGATAATAAACCCAAAACCATGTTTTATAAGCTACCGAACCGTAAAGCAAGACTTCAAGGAGACAAAAGTGATACAGATAATAAGACGTGAAGCATCAGCAGGATGAATTAATGAGTACCCTGGACCAAACGTCAAACTCGTTAGTTTGTATAGACAAAAAGTATAGACAGACGGGACATTCGACCCATCATCACAAAACGGAGACAACCACGCAAGATGACTGTTTTTTGCTTGCATTCGCTTGGTGGAAGACAAACCTGCAAATCAATATGAGATCGTGGAGATTCAGCGGTATTTATGATGGAAGTTTACATAAGACAAGAGCTCTGCAAATGTTTATTGTAAATTGCTGCAAATAAATATTTGAAATTAAGTTTTGCGGTATCGTGACTTTGTGACTTGCACACAATTGTTAGATACAATTGGTATTACCTTAGACAATATCATATTAATAAGTAATAAGGAGTATTTATTTGAAAAAAGAAAATCAAAGCTATAGTCAGCTCTACTTATTTTTTGTTTTAAATGCCGTATGTGTCTATATGTAATTTGCTATAACGTTACCTGCATATAGTGGGTTTATGAATATGCTCTTGATCTCCAAAATGTATGAATAAATGCATTAAATGATTGAATGTTGTACACCGCTTGCACATCATGTTTGATATTCAAATACGACCATATTTGCATCTCAAAAGAAGAGGTGGACAAACACACCGATGGCCTTCAAGAAACCCCGGAAGTGACACGAATGCAATATTTTTAAGGGCATTTCATTTTCTTTGAATTAAAACGGAATCTATACAACAAATGCACATACTATAACTTGTATGATACTGTTGTGAATCTACAATACTGCAACTATAAGGCTAAAAGTTATGAAGAAATAAATAATCTGACGCCAGGTCACACATCTGCTCAACTAATACCAATTATCATACATAAATGAAATCAAACTGCATGAATAAACATAACACACACAAGGATATGATGTAACGTTATCAGACCAACTTAACTTACCTGCTTTTGAGCTGCTACCTGCGGGCTAAGAATGGGCTTCTTTACATTATTGAACAGGCAGTCAATTCCTTAAATAACGGTTTCCTTACAAAAACGGTTTATTTAGGGTAGCGAAGCTACTCTCCCACGGACATCCATAAAAAAATAAACCTGTCTCCATTCCCAAGAAACGCTGAAGCCGCGGCAAGGTTAAGGTTACAGGCTACATTTGTGTAAATTAACAATGTTTGGTGGGTCAGTACCCAAACAACAACAATGTATTTGTGTTAACATTTTAATAGTATGGCTTGCAACAAACCATCTTACTGGACACTGAGGAGAAGGGCAAGAGAAAAGGTGGAAAAACAACTGTAGTCGCTAGAAGTAATACCAAAGGAAAAGGAGTCTGCTGACACATTCAGCAGCACCTGTCAAAATGACGATGATGTATATATGGACTGTCTCTCTCAAATTGATGAAACAGAGTATATGGCAAGTGTTCTTGACAACAGTGAATCAGAGTCAGAATCCGATCCAACTTCCCTGGAAGATGATTTGGCAACCTGGGCTACTGAACACAAAATTACACATGTGGCATTGAATTCTCTACTCAACATACTACGTGAACATAATTTTAATCTGCCAAAGGACTCCAGGACATTGTTAGGAACTGAGCGTTCAATAGAAATAAGAGACAAGGCTGGTGGCAAGTATTACCATTTCGGTGTGCTGAATTCAATCACAGAAGTGCTACATCAGAACATTGACATTTTGAGCAACATCAACAAGTTGGAGCTTCAGGTAAACATTGATGGTTTGCCTCTTTACAAAAGTTCAGCAACACAGTTCTGGCCCATTCTAGGTACAGTGCAAAATCTACCTCACAAGGAACCTGTGACAATAGGTTTATTTTGTGGCACATCTAAACCTACCTCATTGGTTGAGTATCTTGAAGACTTCATCTCTGAAGTTAATACATTGGCTTATAGATTTGAATTTGAGGGAGTGAAGTTGTTTTTACAGCTCTCTTCCATGGTTTGTGATGCACCTGCACGGGCATTCCTGAAAAATGTTAAAGGCCACACAGGCTATCACGGATGTGAAAAATGCACACAGGAAGGCTTGTACCTGGAAAACAGAATGACATTTCCAAGAAATGACGCGCCCCTAAGAACTAACAAAAGTTTCAGAAACAGGACAGATTCTGATCATCATTATGGTACCTCACCTCTTGAACAAACTTCCCTGGATATGGTTTCTGGTTTCCCCCTCGATTACATGCACCTTGTTTGTCTTGGAATCATTAGATGGCTTCTCCACTTGTGGTTAAAGTTGGGTCCACTTACTTGTAGGCTGTCAGGATTTCAAATGAACACATTAACAGAAAGGCTGGTGAATGCTCAGAGAAGTGTGCCAATGGAGTTTGCACAGAAACCAAGGACACTGAAGGAAATTGATAGGTGGAAGGCAACAGAGTTCATGCAGTTTTTACTATATACCGGACCTGTCATGATGAAAGACCTCCTCAGCACAGAAGTGTACAAAAACTTTATGTTGCTTTTTGTGGGAATCGTCATCCTGTGCAACAACAGTTTGATAGAAGATTACTGTGATTACGCAAATGACATACTGGTTCTATTTGTCACTCACTTTGGTCAGTTGTATGGTACAAAATTCCTGTCTTACAATGCACACGGCCTTGTACACCTTGCAGACGATGCAAAAAACCATAGCCTTCTGGACAAGTTCAGCTTCTTCAAGTATGAGAATCACCTGTACAAACTGAAAAGGCTTCTGAGAAAACCAACATGCCACTTGAATCAAATAGTCAAAAGATTCTCTGAAATGCAAAGATGCTGCAAAAAAACGTACAAAACCAGGCCACACGTGTTTCAGAAACAATGCAATGTGTATTTAATAAATTAGATGCAAACCCCTTTAAAAGCCACCTTCTTAAAAAATGAGATTATAATGTGAATGTGGAACAATTAAGTTTTCCATTTACCTAAAAAAAAACCTGACAAACATTTGAACTAACCTGTCTGAAATGTATGCAGTTGTGAAAAGAAATGAGAAATAAACCAAGCAAAAATCTTAATGTTTATTGTATCAAAATCCTGTGTCACTTCCATTATAACTTAGAATGAAATGTAAATGGTCAAAATGTCTTTCCAAATAGAATGTCACTAATGATCCCTCAACTGTCAGCAGCATTCGTCCAACAGCAACAGCAGGTGTCAATCAGGGAGGACCAACAGCAGACCTGGTCCGACAGTCTCCCCAGCTTTCAAGGTAAAGTATTAGTTGTAATAATTTAGAAATTGCCACAAATTTTTCACAATTGTCATCTTTTCTATGGGACAGCCTAAAGTCATACCAAGTGAACATATATTAAAACTGAGGTCATGAATCCTGCTCCTGGAGATCTACTGTCCTGCAAATTTCAGCCCAACTTGCTCCAATACACCTACTTATAATTTGCAAGTGATACTGATTCTGAAGACCTTGACTAGCTGATTCTTGGCAAACTGGTTACTTTCAAACATGGTAACATTACACACTGCACTGCACTACATGTCCATCAAAATGTAGTACAACTTTGTATGTATAAACTTTATATTTTATATTTTTATCAAATTTCCTAGTGTCCCACTTTAGGACAAGTGGTTTCGAAAAGTGGGACAGTATGATTAGCCTAATGTGGGACAGTACATCTGTCAGTCAAAAATGTGTGGTGGGGCATGGTTTGTGGGACAAACATGGCTATTTTATATATTTTTTGTAATATTAGAATGCTGTTAATGCAAATGTTTAAAGGAGTAGTTCACCTTCAACATGAAAATTCTGTCATTATTTGCAGAACACAAAAGAATATATTTTGAAAGTTGTTCAATAGAAGTGAATGATGGGCTGTGCTGTTCTGTTACCGACATTTTGGTAACAAAATGTGAACTACTCCTTTACGGTCATGGGGATTTTTTATACTTGGGGGATGGTTTGAAGGCTTTTTGCGGTTCTTAGGTGTAGGGTTAAGGTAAGGGGACAGAAAATACAGTTTGTAAAGCCAATAAAGCCATTCCACTTTATTTTATGCATTTAATTATTAATTCAATAAAATGAATTTCAGATCACAATGGCAAAGGGGAGAAAGACAGGGAAAGATTGTGAGATGCAGAGAGAGAGGCAGATTCAAGGAAAGGATAAGAGAAGAAAACTAAATCAGTGGAGGCAGGACAGGATGAAAGGAGCCATAGAGGAGTATAGGCAGATCGTTGAGGATGGTGGGATCCCTCAGTGAGAGTTGGCCAGAGCATGGAATGACCCTAAATCTACTCTCCAGCGCAAGATAAAAGCCAATGGCCACTTTCACCATACAATAGGAAGAAAACCACTGATTAACATTGAGGATGAAGTTGAACTGGGTTATCTTAAATGCACGTTAGGAAAACGTGGATTCCCCCCTTAGGATGCTGGACATACAGAAACTGACCTACCAGTTTGCAGAAAATAAAGGAATTAGGGGATTCAGCAAAAATAAAGAAAAGGCGGGCTACAAATGGTTTCAGGGTTTTTTGAAACGAAACAAGAACCTGAGTATCCGAAAACCAAAGGCGCTTTCAGCTTCAAGAGCTGCAGGGTTCAACCCCACTGTGGTGAAAAATGGGTTTGAAAAATATAAGAACACTATTGAGAGTCTGGGTTTGGAGAATGCTCCTGATCATATATGGAACTGTGATGAAACAGGGCTTCAAGACCACTTCCTGTCAACTAGGGTGGTTGCTGAGGTTAGGTAACCTTGTTTTGAAGTTACTAATGGTGAGACTACAACCTGTCTTGCCAGCATCAATGCTGCTGGTGGGTACGAACCAACACTCATCATATTCAAAGGCAAGAGGCTGAGGGCACACTGGCTTTTTGGGACCCCCAACAACACGCACCTAAGGATGTCTGATAATGGTTGGATAAATGCGGAGTTATTCACAGAATGGGGGAAGTGGTTTGTACAAAGCCTTCCACGAAATGATCCACAGCCCCACCTGCTCCTTGTTGATGGTCATGCCTCTCATGTCTACAACATCGACTTTTTAAATATCATGAAGCAGAATAATTTACGCATTTGGCAGACGCTTTTATCCAAAGCGACTTACATTACATTGTACTATACATTTGAACATTTTGTATAGTAAGCAAGTGGGGGTTAGGTGCCTTGCTCAAGGGCACCTCAGCCGTTACCCGCCAGCCCTGAGAATCGAACCAGCAACCTTCAACTCTCTAACCACTGGGCCACGACTGCCCACAATGTCTGTGTGTTTGCCCTGCCTCCTCACACTACTCACTATCTACAGCCAGCAGATAGAGCACTGTTCAAGAGCTTAAAACATTACTGGAGGCTTGAAGGACGAAGGATCACGACAGAGAGTGGAGGGAAACGGCTTGACAGGGCATTGTTCATGTCTCTGTTTTCTAAGGCCTGGAAGGGTGAGACTACAACCTGTCTTGCCAGCATCAATGCTGCTGGTGGGTACGGACCAACACTCATCATATTCAAAGGCAAGAGGCTGAGGGCACACTGGCTTTTTTTTTCATAAAAGCTACAGTGTTTCTCACCCATAAAACAGGACGATTTAATTAAACTTATTGCAACATCTAAAACAACAACGTGCCTACTAGACCCTATACCAACCAAATTACTAAAAGAATTACTACCCGTTGCAATTGAGCCTATTTGTAATATTATCAACTCGTCAATTAATCCAGGACATGTCCTAGGATCCTTTAAGATGGCTGTCATTAAGCCTCTTATTAAGAAACCAAACTTAGATCCCAATGACCTAGGAAACTACAGACCGATTTCAAATCTCCCATACCTCTCTAAAATATTAGTAAAAGTAGTATCCACCCAGTTGTGCTCTTTCCTACAAAATAATGACATGCACAAAAAATTTCAATCAGGTTTTAGACCACATCATAGCACTGAAACTGCTCTCGTTAAAATTACAAACGACCTGCTTATTGCATCAGATAAAGGCAACATCTCACTCCTCGTCTTGCTTGACCTTAGTGCTGCGTTTGATACCATAGACCATAAAATACTTTTAGATCGCTTACAGAATTATACTGGTATTAAGGGACAGGCATTACAATGGTTCAGATCATACTTATCTGACAGATATCACTTTGTCCAACTAAATGGGAAATCGTCTTATCTAACGCAAGTTAATTATGGATTTCCCCAGGAATCGGTTCTAGGACCCTTGCTATTCTCCATATACATGCTGCCCCTTGGCAACATTATTAGAAAACATGGAATTAATTTCCACTGTTATGCAGATGATACTCAACTATATATCTCATCACGTCCAGATGATTCATTTCAGCTATCCAAACTGGCAGAGTGCATCCAAGACATAAAACATTGGATGACTAAAAATTTCCTCCTAAATTCTAATAAAACGGAAATACTACTTGTTGGACCAAATGCACGTAATCAGAATATTGCGGATTACAACCTACAAATCGAGGGCTGCACCGTTACCCCAGCAAATACAGTTAAAGACCTAGGCGTAATATTAGATAGCAACCTATCATTTGTAAAACACATCTCAAATGTCTCAAAAACAGCTTTCTTCCATCTTAGAAATATTGCCAAACTACGAAATATTTTGTGTGTTGCTGACGCTGAAAAGCTAATTCATGCATTTATGACCTCAAGACTTGACTATTGTAATGCACTACTAAGTGGTTGTCCCGCATCGTCAATAAACAAATTACAGTTAGTTCAAAATGCGGCTGCCAGAGTTCTTACAAGATCTAGAAAATATGATCACATAACCCCAATCTTATCATCTCTACACTGGCTACCCATTAAATATCGTATTGACTTTAAAGTTCTTTTAATTACTTATAAAGCCTTAAACGGGTTAGCTACTACCTACATAACAGAGCTTCTATCACGCTACAACCCAGCTCGCTCTCTAAGATCTCAAAACTGCGGACTTTTAATAACACCTAGGATAAATAAATCTACCAAAGGGGGTAGAGCCTTTTCATACGTTGCGCCTAAACTCTGGAATAGCCTTCCTGTTACTGTTCGGGGGTCTGACACAGTCTCCCAATTGAAATCAAAATTAAAGACATATTTTTTCAGCCAAGCTTTCACATAATGCTTGAATTGTAAACCAAATAAAATATTAAGAACAGCAGCTACGCTAATTGAGTCTCTTCTCTCCCCCTTATTAAAAGTCTGCAGTTTTGAGATCTTAGAGAGCGAGCTGGGTTGTAGTGTGATAGAAGCTCATTTGGAGTAGGGAGAGATTACACCAGGTCCAGACGGATGTCATCCTGAGGTGAGGAGAGTTCCGGATGAACACCTTATGTGATCCCTAACTAGAGGTTACAGCAGCTCCAGTCAAACATCCGGTTCCACCCTCCTGCGATAACCTTCTGCCTGACTGACCATCCCAGCTCCAGCTCATGCAACCCCATCACCAACCAAGATCAAGATGGTCTAATTGTTGTCATATTAATGCTAACAGTATTACAATACTTGGTATTAAATGCTAAACTTACATCACATGACAGCAGTTTGAAGTCACAGCTGCATTCAGTTACATTATGCCATCACAGTTCCGTTTTCTGCGTATAACATTCCTTATAACAGATTTAACAAAATCTATTTCCTTATTACATTTAATAGGCTCTCTCTGATAATCATTTTCTTTATAACGTTAATTAAAGTCACTGAGTACAGCTGTGACACGTCATAGGAGAACTGGTCCTCCCGACTGAGACTGGTTTCTCCCGAGGTTTTTTTCTCCATATATTTATCATTTGGAGTTTGGGTTCCTCGCCACAGGGCCGTGTTGGCTTGCTCACCGGGAGACTGCTTTTATAGTTATTTTATTTTATCAAATTAATTTAAAGGTTTAATCATTTTTACCTTTCTTATGTTTTTTCTGTTGCTTTCTCCTGTAAAGCTGCTTTGCAACAATACTCATTGTGAAAAGCCCTATATAAATAAAATTGAATTGAATTGAATTGGAAGGAAGCTGCTACACCATCGAATGCCCAGGCTGGATTTCGTGGGTCAGGAATACTCCCATTCAACCCAGACAAGCTCAATAAAAACCTTTTCATACCATCACAAACAACTGAGAGGTCCTTTGGAGAGGTTTCAGTGGAACCCGATGAGGTGACCCCTCCTGCACCAGAAACCTCATGTCGTCCTCCAAGTGATGATGATGATCCACAAATGTGGGATCTTCCAGAACACACCCCCAACCACCCTTTGCATGATGCTGTTCAGCCAGAAATCTCCCCTACTCCACAGTCTCTGCAACACATTCTACTGTCTGCCGTTGTAACTGCACCACCTATGACAGAGGAAGTTGAAGTGGTGACACAGCCAGATGTCTCCTTTAAATTACTGATCACCCTTCCTGTAAGAGAACGCCCAACTACCAGTCGCCAGAGGGCAAAGCCTCCTTCCTATGATTTGACTAGCGATGCCCATTTTTATTTCACTCAAGAGAGAGGGGTAAAGAAAAAGGGGAAAATGCAAAAAACTACACAGAAAATAGACCGGTGAACCAGGATGCTTGTGCTATCTGCCAGCATTCATATGGTAACGCAAAGGATCCCAAGTCCACAGAGGACTGGCTTTCTTGTGCAGTCTGTTCACTGGCTGTGCAGAGAACAATGAAGTTATAGAAGATGATGGTGTCTTTACATGCAAAGACTGCTTGTTTCCAGAGATATGAGTTAACCTCTGCAGGTTGTTTTTTATTAAGGAAGTTCTCAGGGTTTGTTTTACAGGCTGAACGCTTTCAAAAAGACTGTTACTGTATGATTGTATGTGTTTGTTTAGTAAAATAGAAAACATTTGTAAAATGTAAACACAAATGGTGTTAAATGTTTTTAATTGCAGTTGATAGCATGTTCATATATTTTGACTTCAGGTTGAATCTTGCCTAAAGTTTGGTTGCAAGCTGTGTTTTTGTTATTTTTTTAAGCTGCAAGATTTTCTATTTTGTCTTCAAAAAGACCTATGCTATGCATGTTGTTGTTGTTGTAGCCTATGTGTTTATTAAGTAAAAATAATATAATAAAAAAAAATAAAAAGATCAGTAAAGAAATTTTGACACTGCATTTTCTGTGCAACTTATTTCTATCATAACAACATAGGCCTATCATAATAGCTTAATGTCTTTATAATAAATGCATCATATTGTATTATTTGTCTGATGATGTTCAATTTTCCATGTTTTAACCATCCATAGCAAAGACCATTTTACAATTAAATCAAGGAGAGATTGGCCTTTTATCATAGACTTTTCAGTGTCCCACATTAGAAAACTGCACATTTTCTTAGACGATTGGTACTAAGAGCACTAATGTGTCTAGAATTTATTTTATGAAAGTGTTATCTGCATTTTCTTTTTTAATTTAATTAGGACACATCCTGGGTTTTGTTAAATGGTATTGGTTGTGGATGTAATGTTTTGGCTACACATCTCAATATTTCACAAAATCTGAAATGCAAAAAATGTCCCACTTTAGGGCAATTCACCCTATTGTATATTGTTTCATACAGTGCCTGTGTGAAACCTTTAGTAATTTCTGCTTATATAAATGTTGTTATTGTTATCGATAATTCTAATCGTTTTATATGTTGGTAAATAATTTCAGTTCGCTGTGAGCGCTTGGGAGAGGAGGTGTACGAGATCTATATGTCATGTCAGATGATGACAATTGATTTTTGATAATTCACAGACCATTTGGCAAATAAACCTCCTGGAGATCTCGGGATCTATTGTTGTCCACTCTTCTTTGCACACCTACACACACAACGCGGAGCTGTGACAGCGGCTGGAAGGACCGGTCACACATATTAGGGCTCGAGCTCAGAGAATCGAGCTTGCTAATCGCAAAGGCTGTGATGTGAAAAATAGTAAACGCGTCTGTTCAAGTCAAAGCAAAAGCATGACTGCCCTGCTCGCCTTGAGTGACAGTCTTACTAACCAATTGAGTGAGCGCACCTCCGTTCTGCCCAATCACTGGCCTAGCCTGCGTATAGTGGCAGTCGTGGCCCAGTGGTTAGAGAGTTGGACTCATGACCAGAAGGTTGCTGGTTCAATTCTCAGGGCTGGCGGGTAGCGGCTGAGGTGCCCTTGAGCAAGACACCTAACCCCCACTTGCTTACTATACAAAATGTACAAATGTATAGTACAATACAATGTAAGTCGCTTTGGATAAAAGCGTTTGCCAAATGCGTAAATGTAAATATAAATATAAACGCCCGAGAGAGAGCAGCTAAAATGTCCATAGGGGCCCCACATGGGATTTATCTGGGTTTTGTGGGCATGATCTGGGCATGGGGTCGGAGCGGGCACTTTAATGGGCTAAATATAGGCCCCAGCCTGGTAAAGGTTGTGGGCCCCAGTTAGATTGCCCATTTTTATTTTTTTGAGGGCCCTGTATGGGCCACACTTGGGCAATATTACCTATATTTAAAATGACCTTTTTTGCAGCTTGTTTAATTTAAATGGTAACTGCATAATTATACAAAAGAAAAACATTTAATCAATTATTTTAATCAATTAAATGTCACACATTTTGAATGTTCTTAAATATAATTAAATAATTTAAAATGTTTATTTTAAGTATTTATATGTTTTTTTATGTATTTACATTAAAATAAAAATGTATGTAACAAAAAATCAACAGCCAATACAAATTCCCACAGTTGGCTAGAAGGGATACAGCAAAAGCTGCTTTTTAGCCTGATTTTAACCAATTAGCACGCGCCTCCCGCCTTTCCTGTGTGGAAAGGCCAAATGCTTTCGTCACTAACGTTACCACAGAAAGGAGCAAATCTCAAGGGACAAATTATCTCACGGTAAGACAATATTTCTTTTTATATTCATTTTTTCTGTTGCTTTAATATTAGGTGACACTTAAAAGATTTAGTTGAGGTAAACCAAGTAATTTTGTGACTGAATTCATGAAAAAAGTTATCGTTTACTTCTGCCTTCTTGTCAAAATCAATACAACATTGTTTAGAAAAAGTCAGATTTTTTGCAAAAAGCATATAATTTTGGCCGTGGTGCTTTGTCAGAATAAAGAGTACTATAAAATATCCATACAGCTGTCTTTTACGCGTTTTTGTGAGGTAACGTTAAGTTAACTTACAGCCTGAAACTTACAACCCATTGCTCATTCAACATTAGTAATGTTAATGCATGAACGAATAGTTCTTGTGAGTCGTTTCAATGAACCGGTTGAATTGAATCACAAATTAGCTTTAATTTTAATCATTCGATAAGTAACTCCCCAGCTAACAAAACAAGGTCCCCAGAACGTCCCCTAAATGACCTCAGCGAACGTCCCCAAACGTCCATGTGTAGGGTCCTCTTGCTGTCTCGAGGACGTTCCCAAAGACGTCTTCCGGACGTTTAAGGGGACGTTCAGGGGACGTTCACCCAAAATCCCTGGAACGTCATTTTTTTTATTGATAACATACACGCGGGACAATGTTGTCACGTGGGTTTTGTAGCTATATAACACGCAAGACAAAGGAGTAGAATTTCAAAAAGGGTTATGTTTAATAAATTCACAAGAAGGAGCAACGAACGAACATTTATAAACGACATAAAAACCAAAACAATACAAGACAAATGAATGACAGTATAAAAGAGCAAAACACGGGGCTCAAATACATGGGGAGACAAAATCAGGGAGAACAGAAACAGGTGCGGAACTAATTAACAACTATGGAAACAAATGAGGAAACATCCACAAAAACAGCATAACTTTGACGACTGTAATGAACAAAATGTGTTAAGGAAGATCAAAATAAAATATATAGAGCAATTATTATGTTTATTAAAGAAATAGGAATAGAAGGAAGAATATAACAAATGAATACTATATTAAAAAGGGTAAATTCTTTTTTATTTATTGATTAGTTGCGTCGAAGCCTATACGTGCTCCACACTCCAGTTCAGTTTGTGGTGGTAATGCACCAGAAGTTGGATTGCCAACCACCATAAAACCCCATAAGAAGAAGAACACCACCACATTTTGTCAGGAAAATGAGCAGGCAGTCTCAGCTGTGGAGTTATTCCCATGGCACTTCTTCCAATGGCCTTCTTACCTATAAAAAAAAATGAACACATTCAGTTTGATATGTCTCAAATGGTGTTTGTTTCGAGGCTATTTTAAATGTGAGTGATGCAAAAGTCTGCGTAAACGCATTTAGCCAAGTGTTTTTCAAAGCTGATATTTCATTTTGTAGGTTACCTGTTTGATATAATTATTGCACGAACAACAGTTACATTGTTTAATTCGGACAGTTGTTACATTGTGAAGGGATATGTTTAAGTGCAAATGGCTACTGCGTGTTCTCTAATGTTGCTACAGTTGCTCTGATGCATCTCGGACTTATCTTTGAAATCATTTGCTACAAAAATGCAGTGTTATTAATGTTTTACTGTAACATCAAAGAAAATATCATAAAAACATACCTTTGATTTTGTTGTGATTTTGTCTGCAGCGTTAAGCAAAAGAAACTTGACACTTAATTACGCGTGCATTCCCGCTTTTATCAAACTGGTTAAGTGTATAAAAATATTCTCAGTTCACTTTCACAACAAAGTCATCCGCCAAACACTTTTATAGCCAAATCAAGTACTGCATCAATTAGGGTTGCCACCAGTCCCTTAAAATACAGAATCGTCCTGTATTTGAGAATGAAACAGCGCGTCCCGTTTTGAATCAATACGGGACAAGTTTTGTCCGAGTTGTCTAATCAATGTTTCATGCAAATCATGCCACCCGCATTCTGTGAAGAAGACTCGTCTTATTCTATCCCTGATTGGCTAATACACGATACCATCGTTGGTTTGATTGGTGTGTTTAATACCATCAGGTTCAGTGCCAATCAGAGTTAGAGGAGGGCGGGTCTCTTGACAGAGAGACGATTTTAAACAGCGGCAGCTCCAGATTTAAACAGAGGCAGCTCCAGATACCCCTGCGTTCTTCTCTGAAAGATTCGGAGTCGAAACTAAAGCAGATGCAAAAGTACTGACGAGAATTGGAGGAATAAAATACTTGACTGAAGTGTAAATGGTGCAACTTGTCAGCGGGTCTTGTTCTCTGTCACGCACGGTGATACAGAAATCAGAGCGCCGCTGCCGTATCAGCGTTCTTCACCTCAAGCATCTTAATTCCGAGGCAGATAATGTAATGACATTTTATCACCTCAATGATATTCATATTGATTACGTTAGATTTCATATGCTGTCTATTTGTTAAGAAGTAATAATACGTTTACATTTATTCATTTAGACGCTTTGGTCCAAATGATAAGAGCGTTTAACATTTTGTCAAAGAGCTAAACAGTAGGCCCTAACTGTATACTATGCCATGTTTACAAGTTATGGTATTATTTGTTTATTAAAGTTAAGATACAGTCAGACATAAGCATTAATTAAATAAGAGAGTGTCCAGAATATTGTGGAGTTTACTTCAATTTGGAAATTGCATCAATCTTAATACTTTGTTTGCCCTAATTAAAAAGCAATACATTTAAAATATATAAAATTATTTAAAAAAAAATCATAATTAAACTTTTACACAATGCACATTTTCTTAATATTAAGCCTAAAATCTGTTTTAATGCTAAGCTATAACAGAAGTACACATCATATTCCGGGGAGACAAGATTTGGCCAAATACATAAAAATGACCAAGACCTTTCAGATGTTGTGAAACGAGATCATTCCACTGGTTATCAAGTAGTTTTTCCAGTTATTATTGTTTTTATGTAGATTCCTTTTAGTACATGTGTTTTCATCTTCGTTTAGGCTATCTGCATTTCGTCTTTCGTATAAAAAGTAGACTCCACTGAATGCGTAACTTTTGTATGCGCATTGTTAAAATAAAATGTGCCTCTTGGCGTTTCCATACAGAGATTTTATGCAATGTTCCAAAATGTGCATTGTTGTAATAAATGTGTATTTTGGATGAATCTTCATAATTGATACAACGAAATTGGCTGTTTTTGCACGATCTGGTGCATGCTTTAAAGTTACAGCAATCATTTCCTCCACACTCCGGGATGTCTGTGTAACTCACAGCTAACAGTGACACTTGTGGGACACTATTGACTATGGGAAAATCTTGGGCCAGAATTAGGAGGTAAGATTCGTCTCGCTAGAGCAAATGTTAGTAAAATTAATAAAAGGAATACAGTGTTCTTAAGACTAACTATAGTGACCACTCAAACCACAGATGTGAGTTTTTCTAGAAACAAAGAATATGTATTGTAAGTCGCTTTGGATAAAAGCGTCTGCCAAATTAATAAATGTAAATGTAAATGTAAATTGTTCTAGTATTTTGAGTTATTTGAAATGAATTGAAATCAATATTAACATAAAGATAATAAGAAAACCACTTCAGACCAAATATTATACAAGATGTTCAACAATCATGAACAATGGAAAAAATATATATTTACCAGAATTTGAAATCAGTTCAAAATTTCTAAATCAGTTTTCAATTTTCAAAACCAGTGTTTTGAATTACAACATAAGTTTATGAATGAGTTTTGCCAATTGTCAGTAGCAGATCCTCAGTTCTAAATTCAAAGTCACATTTCAAAATGTGAATTCCAAACGAAGGAAAAAATAATGTCGTCTCTCAGTGGTGTCGGACAATAAAAAGTTCAGTCCAAAAATAACTTTTAGTTCATGTCCATAGAAATCCAGAGAACGTGAGGGAAAAACCCCCTCAAAATGTCAGCAAATCTTTTCCTACCAGATCATAAAGTGTGTGTTCTCTGTTCCAGGTACTAACTAATAGGATGGCTCGCCAGTCCGACACAGGAAACAAATCCACACCCCGGACGAGACTCAGGATCACAGCAATGACAACTCAATCACACAAGGAGGGAAAGCAGCAACAAAGGAAAAGAAAAAGAAGGGGGGGGAACCCGGCCAAGGAGAATTGTAATACAAAAAAAAAGAAAAGAAATGAGGTAGTTCCCCAACAAAGATTTTATTCCTTCTGTTTCTAGGCGCTAAGTTTCTTCAATGTCGTTTTCTCATATATCTACATGACGCATTTACATCCAAGTAGTAACACTCTAAATTGGATCAATTTGTCACTAATATCCAGAACTATAGATACTTTAAATTGGTCCAAAGTAACTTTTTAAGTGCATTATCAGTTACGTTTTTATATCGTTCTTCCAGATTCTGTACTTATTTTCTAAACTCTCCCTGCAGGGGGAGGAGCTAGCTTTTTTTTCTCACTCAGCACTTCCCTTCTTCATCTTAATTATTTTATAATTAAGCAACAACATTAATTCACTACCTTTTCTAACTATTCATTCATTTTTTTTAGCAACAACCAAGGACAATAAAATTAATTACAAATGTTTATGACCTAGGTTATTAACCTGGGCTACATCTGGTGTGGGTATGCTTGACTGCAGGCGCCTTTATTTAATACACAGATAATAGTAAGAGAGAGGTAGAAAGTTATATTTCAAAATAATAAAACAATCTTCAGTTAAATGAATGTAACAATTCCAGCTTTGTGACATTTGAAGTCAAAACTTGAAATGCAAACTCTTACAAATGTATTTAGAACTATTTGTTTATATTTCCCTAAACCCCTAATGTTAGAGGGGTCTCATTTATAAACTATTGCACTTTCCATGCAAAAGTTGTGATCTATTAAAAACAAACTTGGCGGGAGAATGCGGGCATCTGTAAGCAAACTTTTACCGTGCGTATGCACATTCTGGAGACAAGGGGAATTTGCGACACAAATGGCGAGTTGGTGAACTCAAGTCAGATTGCACAAAGTAAAGATGAGAAGAACTATTATAACTGTCACATCACTTTCACTGGTATTTATGCCGAAATCTTCATTTTGTGCATGCACACACTTTAAGGATGAAATCTACGCTAAAGTTTTATAAATGAGACCCCAGATATCAGAAAAATATCAGTCTATACCAGGGGCGGCGTTTGCGTATGGCAGTTGCCATACCCTAGCATTCAGATAAAATAGTTAAAACAAAGTAAGCATAAAAGATAATTAAAATATATTAAACTGATGTGTTCTTGTAGCATAGGCATCGGAAACATGTGTAGTTTAGTGTGTACAAACAACTTATCTACGTCAACATCTTCAATGGTGTAGTGAGTAAGTCACATAGTTTTGACACCATGGAAATGCAGTTTCGAATCCCTGTTTTGCTGAACTCGCTCCTCTACATTTTCACATTTTAGCAGTGGCGGATCTAGGGTTTTTTAAAGACAGGGGCCACAGTTTACAGAGGGGGCCAGGTATAATTTGCAATTATTTTTCATTATTCAGTTCCTGCTGGCACTAGCATATTTCTGTAATGACACACTGGAGATGCAGGTTTATTGATGATAAACTGAGATGAGTAC
The DNA here is from genome assembly GCA_026939265.1 of Oreonectes daqikongensis. Taxonomy (NCBI): domain Eukaryota; kingdom Metazoa; phylum Chordata; class Actinopteri; order Cypriniformes; family Nemacheilidae; genus Oreonectes; species Oreonectes daqikongensis. The sequence continues at coordinate 97,466 of JAOTQM010000424.1, forward strand.
AGGCCAGTAGGTAAGCAGACAACACAACAGTTAAGGGATAGTTCATCCAAAAATGAAAATTGTGTCATCATTTTAAACAGACTTTTTTCTTTTACAACAGGCAAGTCTTTATAATTCACAGGAGAAAACATCTCTGGAGTAACAAGTCTTTATTATTCACAGAAGAAAACATCTCTGGAGTAACAGGTAAATCTTTATAATACACAGGAGTAACAGGTAAATCTTTATAATACACAGGGGTAACAGGTAAGTTTTTATAATACACAGGAGTAACAGATAAGTTTTTATAACACACAGGAGTAACAGGTAAGTTTTATAATACACAGGAGAAAACAATCTGAGGTAACAGGAAGTCTTTATAATACACAGGAGTAACAGGTACGTTTTTATAATACACAGGAGTAACAGATAAATCTTAATAATACACAGGAGTAACAGATAAATCTTTATAATACACAGGAGTAACAGGTAAGTTTTTATAATACACAGGAGTAACAGATAAATCTTTATAATACACAGGAGTAACAGATAAATCTTTATAATACACAGGAGTAACAGGTAAGTTTTTATAATACACAGGAGTAACAGATAAATCTTTATAATTCACAGGAGAGGTAACAGGAAGTTTTTATAATACACAGGAGTAACAGATAAGTTTTTATAATACACAGGAGTAACAGGTAAGTTTTTATAATACACAGGAGTAACAGATAAATCTTTATAATACACAGGAGTAACAGGTAAGTTTTTTATAATACACAGGAGTAACAGGTAAGTTTTTATAATACACAGGAGTAACAGATACATTTTATAATACACAGGAGTAACAGGTAAGTTTTTATAATACACAGGAGTAAGAGATAAGTTTTTATGATACACAGGAGAAAACATCTCTGGAGTAACAGATAAGTTTTTATAATACACAGGAGAAAACATCTCTGGAGTAACAGGTAAGTTTTTATAATACACAGGAGAAAACATCTCTGGAGTAACAGATAAGTTTTTATAATACACAGGAGAAAACATCTCTGGAGTAACAGGTAAGTCTTTATAATACACAGGAGAAAACATCTCTGGAGTAACAGATAAATCTTTATAATACACTGGAGTAACAGGTAAGTTTTTATAATATACAGGAGTAACCAGAAGTCTTTATAATACACATGAGAAAACAATCCCTGGAGTAACAGGCAAGTCCTATTTTAAAAAAGAACAATTCTTCGGTTTTTGTGACCGACGCTGAAACGTTTGAGAAATTCATTCATATCTAGTGTCTTTGCCCTCCTGGATTCAATACTCAATACTCCAAGGTGATTTAAGCAGTCATCACCCATTGTTGTTCTCAGGTGGTTTTTAATTCAGCTAAGAGCTGAAAAGCTTCGTTCACATGAGGCACTGCTCACTGGTATTACAACAGCGATCTTGCCAAGCCTAAAAAGCTCATGAAACACCTCCTTAAATGGTTCTAAAAAATTTACAAACTCAAAGAGGGTTGTCAGCCTCTTCATGCCACTACTTTCTTTCCTCTCCAACACTCTCTTGATTTGATGTAACTCATGTGCTAAATCATCAACATTTGAATCAAAAATTTCAGCAAAACCAAAAAGATCTTCATGTAAAAAGGTGCTGCTTTGTGGATGAAGGGCTTGGATTCCTTTCATTATTTTACAATTTGGTTTAGAGAAACGTCTTTTGAGTTCACCCATCATTGAGTCAAGCACTGGATAAAACACATGTTTCTGAAAGCTTTTCTTATCATCATGATCTATTCTACGCTCACCAGTTGGTGTAGTGACTAAGTATCCACTTAGCCTCCTGTTCCTCACTGACTGCCTTTTTCAGCCTTTTTCATAGTGACATCACAATTCACAGCAATTTTCTCAATCTCTGCCCATACTACATTTAAAAAAGCATTAGTCCTATAATGCTGCAAAGTGTCAAGTAATGCATCAACAAGACTCACCGCTGCTGCTAGGTCTAATGAGGGGGACTGCAGCATGTCAGACAAGAACTTGGACTGGCCCATTACTTTACTAAAAGTAACCAGAAGCCCAATGAAATTTAAGTCAGGCCTAGTAAACCACGAGCATCAACTGCCCGATCCCCATTACGCTCAAGTCCAATCTCCTGAAGGACACGAACTACTGCAGGGAGTCTGTCTAACAGATTGTGACATGCTGCGTACCTGCACGCCCACCTAGTATCACTTAGTCTTGGAATTTCACGAGAATGGCCACCCTGAATTTCAAGCCATTTGGTGTGTACATATGATCCAGACATGAAGCAGTGAAGTTTTTGTAGAAGAGAAATAAACAATCTGCCTCAGACACTGACTTGACACTATCCACAATAACAAGGTTTAGACAGTGTGCATTACAATGCACATAAAATGCATATTTTGCCACATCATAGCAGCACCATCATAGCCCTGACCAACCAGGTTAGTACGATATTCTAGTCCATGTCTTTCAAGGCAATTTATTATCAAACTGGTGAGGCCTGCAGCATCTAAGCTGTCAGCCCTTCTAAAGTCAAGAAAGCTTTCATGTATCATTCCATTGTAGTAATACCTGATAACCAGTGATACTTGCTCCTTCTTTTGAAGGTCTTTGGTTTCATGAGCAATTATGCTGAAGACCTCACTTTCTCTAACTTCTTTTACAATGTCAGCTTGAACCATTTCTACCAGGCTTTCAATTATTTCATTTTGTATACCTTTGCTTGTGTACATGGCATTGCTATAAGCATTCATGCGCTTCTCTATTAGGGGTTCATGTTTAGCAATCTGCTCTAAAATGGCTAAAAAGTTTCCCTTGTTATTTGAGTTATCAGACTCTCTGTGACCTCTTTGGGCGATATTCTAGGTGGCAGTCAAGAGGAGTACCTCTGCAATTGTTTTGATGTATTCCCGATTCTCTTTTATTTATTTTCCCTCTCCTTATTTATTGAATTTACAATGCATGTATTTGTTTGCATAACCATTTGATGCTGTTTCCATGCAAACATTGCACTTCTGTGATGGTCTGATTTAGAGTGACATTTAAAGCCACCTTCCTTGCACAAGGCTTTTTTCCAGTTAGAAAAGCCTGTTCTGACGTGAATATGGATGATGGGGCACTTGGAAGGGAGTAATGCCTGCAGGCATAGCAAAAAAACAGAGTCTTTTCTAATAGAGTATTCTATCCATGAGTTGTCCAAATACCATGAAGCATTGAAGGCTCTATTTCTAGTCCCATGCTGTGTCTTGGGGAAGACCTTGAGTTGAGGCTGCACAGGACCCTCTGCTCTTGATCGGGAAATGTCTGGAGAGAAGCAAATAAAATAAAACTTACGACTCCCACTTAAAGGTAAGTGCCCTTTAATTACATTATATAACAAATATATAGAGACTTAATGAAAATGCAGATACTCTTGGACTCTGTTAGCCACTGTACACCAAGTTGATTTCTAACACCCAATTGTAACAGTCAAGAATGCACAGACTCACAGGTCAAGCAAAGCAAGTAGCCAGGTGCAGAAGCAAAGGCAGAGCAAAAGATTGACAAAGATGGAGCTTGGGGGGGCCAGGGAGACCTGTGGAGCCAGAAGGACAATGGCCCTTCCATGGTGGAAATGAGGGAATGAGGAGGCTTAACAAAACCAGAAGAGATGAAGAAGCTTGGAGGCCAGCTGGGACCAGGAGAGATAAGCGGACTTGAAAGCTGGACAGGATTCATAGATGGATGAATGTGAGCACAACTCATGTAAATACATTTCATCAGGTTACTGAGAGTCTGATGAATGACAAAGTGATGAATGACAAAGTCAGGGATACAAAATGAGGAATAACAGGAGGTAAGGAGACAATGCAAGATCACTAGTTTCCTTGGAAGACATTAAAATATGCTTGGAGATCACAAGGAACAGGTAAGTGAGACTGTAGCTTTCTATTCGTAGGCCAGACACTAAGCAAATGGTGAAGGTGGCTTCTGTAGAGGTGCCAATTAGGGGGACTGGTGTTGGTCATCAGTGCTCTGAGGAATTGATAGACTGGAGTGGGGATAATGGAAAGTGTACTCCATAGCAGAGAGTGAACTAGGTAAATGTGTTACAATCTCAGAGATTAAAGGTCTTCAAACAGCCATTCAGATTTTTACATTTGCTATTGTCACAAGAACTGGAGAATGAGACAGCAGATTCAAAACCCACCAGATAAGCATGCATTCACAAATGTACATCCAACAGGTAAGAAATCCAACAGGTAAGCAGGTAGGTATACACAACAGGGAAACAGGTAGGTAAAACACAATACAGAGTCAAGAAGTTGCAGTTAACACAACATTATTATCTATTTTGAGTATTGTTCTATTTGAAAAGGTTATTAAACTTGCTCTATTAAACTCAATTTAACATGTTTTGTAATGCAATTTCATATGTGACAATACAAATAATACAGTAAACTGTAAAGCTCCAGTAATTATATAATATACAATAATCACACTTAATTTGGGTCCGTTACATTCTTAATCATGGAATGAAACAAAGGCATACCATCAGGTCCTAGAGGAGTCAAATAATTCTTTGGCTGGACAGAATCCTTTGTTCTGCACTCAAAAATGTCTGGAAAGAAACAAATGAGAAAAATTGTGATGGCTGCCTAATACACTTCCATAAACCCACTGTCATCAAGACATGCAAACAGTAACTGTCTAATCATTGATCCAAATGTTTATCCTTATATTCAGTACAACTGCAATGTGAAAACAGCAGCATACCATCAGGTCCTACTGGGAGCAAAGAACTGTTTGGTGACTCTGGTTCTGGTGGATCTTGATCCCATCACTGACACTCTGGCTGTCTTCATCTGAACCATCACCAATCAAGTTTGAAACTGAAACACATCACAAAGTTATAAACTATACGCACGCGCACACACATTGAAATATGGAAATAAAATGTATTACATGAAACAGTGTGTTCCAATCACGTGGCACTAAAATGCTGGCATACTTTTTAGATCTCATCCATCACTGTAATAAAATCTGAATTAAAACATATGAACATAAACTTATTTTCACCTGTTGTCCTGATCTTGATGTGCCTAAATTTGCTAACCTGGATGGAAATGGTTGGGAGCTGCATTGCTCCTTGCAGAGTGCTGCTTGAGTCTCCCTCTCCCCCTCTCTCTCTTTCCCTCTCTCAAATTCGTCAATGTCCCGAGCGTCTTTCACACTGGCCATCGGGCACTCGAGACCTGAGCTGACTAGCTTTCTAACGTTAGACAAAGCAAAGTTACGTGACAGCAACCATCATATGTTATTTACTTTGAAGTTTTGAATAGGTACTTACCGTTAAGGGGACGGAGACTGAAAACATAGGCATTAAGCAGCTGCAGACCGTTATAATGACGCAGGTTGATTTTCAAACTACGAAAATCAGCGATGATTGACAGGACAGGGGCACTTCAGGGGCCAATCAGATTTCAATTGGGGCCAGGGCCCCTCTGGCCCCACCCCTAGATCCGCCAGTGCATTTTAGATCATACACAGGCATTTATTTCAATAAAATGAAGAAACCGCTTCAAAGATGGCTAACAGGGCTTTAGTAATCAAGTGTATGGTAAGCTTAGCGGTAGTGGGGAGGTCTTTAATTTCCCAATTAGTTGGCATCCATTTAATAATTGTAATAAATCGAATCATTTACACTCTATTTTTATTGTATTTCATTTATAATGTACAACAATACTTTGTTTACGTTGCTGTGTTGAAACGGAATGGAGTTTAATCATAAGGATCCTTCTTCAGGGTTATGGGTAGTGTAGTTCTTTAATGGTGTTAAATTGGCAGTTATTATTTCTTATTTTAAGAGTCACATAATCTCATTTGCCCCAGCCAGATGTATAAATATTGCAAAACGAATCATATTCGTTACGTTACCTGTGAATAACAAAAGAATGAACATTTTTGCGCAGTCGCAGTTTATTGCACTAATCATCCACGTGTTTTTGGATTTACTAGCTGTGACAGCATTAGCATATAATAAACTGCACCACAACAAGGTAAGACATATTTTATATTTAATCCTGTTTGCTGATAATTTTATTTAATGGTTGGACTATATTTTAGACTCGTAGTCAATTGACGTAGTCGTTGGTGGAGTGTGGTTATGACAACATGGCTGTAGGTTTGGAGTGATTGTCACACAATGGTAGATGGTTTCGTGAAGTGCTGTGATAATTGCTTGAAGTCTAAATTAATAGATCTTTGTTACCACTTTCTTGCAGTTTTGTGTATTCTTCTACATATTTTGGTTATATTTGATGTGGTATAACTTATGGTTCCGTTACTTTATGGTTCGTTTTTGTATGGCCTGAGTAAATTTTGCCATACCCTAAGCTTTGGTGAAACGCCGCCACTGGTCTATACATAGTGTTTTCTATTTTGGGGTGAGAGGAAAACATAAAAATCACGTTAAAAAAATCTTTATAAACTTTGAGAGACCATATCAGTATGGTAAAAAACCTTATAAATATAATACTGTTTTCAAGATAGACCTTTAACTAAGAATTTATGTGCTGAAAACCAACTTAAAATCTGTTTACAAATAATTGTTGAAGACGGACACAGACTGTCATGGTTCTGCCCGATCTCGTCTTGTAAATTCCTAGAGCCTTGTGGGCAGGGCCATGACAGTGCCATGTCTCCGTGTTTGTTACTCGTGGAAGCGCGTGGCCTGGGCCGGTGTCACGCGCTCTCGGTCTTGCGTCATGACCACACCCCCCGGATACTTCCGCAATCCTGCCCTCCTTGTTTATGTCTTGTTTTCATGGTCTAGTGGGCAGGATTGCGTCAGTATCTTGTCTTTGTGTTTACGTTCTGTGGGGAGACACGCGGCAAAAGGCGGAAGCACCCGAGCCGCGTGTCTCCCCACAGAACGTAAACACAAAGACAAGATACTGACAATACTGACAAGATTTTCATGTCGCACGTCTTAGCCCCGCCCCCCTCGTCCTCGGTAATTTTCCCTGTTAATGTTTGATGATTCACACCTGCACCTTGTGTCATTATCCCTTGTTTTTCCCCTATTTAAAGCCCTCGTGTCATTGTCCTGTGCTGGTTCGTTTTGTAAGTTCGTGAATTTTGTAAAGTTCTTGAAGTTTGTTCGTTTTGTACTGTGTTTTGTCAAGTCAAGTCTTTGTCATTGTCTCTGTCTTATCCGTACCGTTTGTTTCAGTTTTGCCCCCACGTGGGAAGTCTTTGATTTTTTAGTCTTGCTTGTTTTTGAGTTCGTGTCTTTGGTTCTTTTTACCCCATCGTGGGTCTTTTGTTTTAGTTTTTTGTATAATAAAAGTCTTTTTGTCACCCCCACCGTTGCCTGCATCTGGGTCCTCTGTCTCCATCATGACACAGACACATTAGTTATAGTGGCAAGTGTGGAAACTTACGTATAATAATGTCATTAATGATGAGCTGCTGGAATTTAAGTTTTCCCTTTCGCCCCTTGTAGCTGTACCGTCCCTATAGAGAATTCTCTCCAATTTTTTTCAGGATTCCTTATTCCATATCCCAAGCTGCTACCACCCTGAAGACAGAAAACGAACCTGCAAAAACAACAATTGGTAATTAAACAAGAGTTAAACTGTTTTTGATATTTTACAGATTAACCATGACTTGTAATGTTACAATTGCTATAGGACATAATTTTCTTTCGAAAGTCTGCATCTTTTAGTTTGTCACACAGCTCTTCTAATTCCTCCACAGTCTTACGGCTCTTCTAGCACCTCTGTTACATCAGAGACAGAGGTGTTTGGTTGATTCATTTGCTGCCGGGTTCCGATTGCTGCTGTGATGTTTTCTTGCATTTGGTCGAGTTTCAGCAATATCCTCCTCTCCAAATTCTCAAATAACTTGTGAAGTTCTGTCCAGAATTTGTTTTGAAACATCAATGACATAACTAATTACAATAATAAAAAAATCAAAGCTGCTACAGTATAATAAACATAGCTTATAACAGTCATTAAGAGACAATTAATAAAACTGACAATAAGATAATTGTGAATAATTAAATTGTTACCATCTCGAAGAGACTGTGGATTAATCACACTTCCTGAAAACAGTAACCAAAGCATTATTAAGATTAATATCTGTATCTATGTGTAGTTATCAAAAAGATTCTCATAAATCTTTTTATGAGTGCACGTGCACCTCGATTCTGCTGGTTTGCGGAAACTGACTGATGTGGCTGTGATGAAACTAAAAACAAGAAAAGAAACAGAAAAACAAAACCATTAGATGGTAAATTCTGACTGTTATTCCCCTTAGTTTTCCAAAAATTGCACTCTTGTTCATGTACAAGTCATAGAAAATGTTTACATTTTGTCACCTTAAAATTATAAGGTTCATCTGACATTGTCAAAACTGAGTAATTCACATGCATATTCTTATTCTGTGACAACTTATTAACATTGTGTGATGATGTGTTTATATTTTCCTACACCCCTGGTGTTCGAGACCAGATATCAGAAAAATATTGGTCTATACTCCATGTTTCTATTTAGGGTGAAAAACATATATAAAAATCATGCTTTAAAAAGCGTAAAAACTTTTAAGAGCGACTACATGGGTATTTAAACCATACACATCTGAGCTATCAGTAAAAAATTAAAGCTGCTACAGTAGTATAAATTAATATACGAGACAATTAAGAAAATGAAAAAGAAAATTGTTAATAATTACCATTTCGAAGAGACTGTGGATTAATCGCATTTCCTACAACCAGTCACAAAAGCATTATTAAGATTAATATGTATCCATGTGCGTAGTTATAAAAAATATTTTTATACAAAAAAGTTTATTGCACCTTGATTCTGCTGGTTTGCAGAGAAACTGACTGATGTGGCTGCACTTGTGTTGTTGAAAGCGATGGAACTAAATTAAAAAATTAAAAAACATTAGATAAAACACTCTTACTTTAAGAGCCATTAGTAGTCCAACAATTGCACTCTTGTTCATGCTTAAGTTTTACAGATTTTTACATTGTCACCTTGGAATTATAAGGTTCCATCTGACATTTTTTTTTGTCAAAGTTATTCACATGCATGTGTGATGTTTTGTAAGTTGTGTACATTTTGGGAGGTTATCTACATAATGAAATAAAATGCAAAAACTGTAAAGCTCAATGGCCCGGTTTCAAAGACAAGGCTTAGCCTAACCAGTATTATACTTAGTTAAATTAGGCTATTTAAGTTGCTTTTATTAAATGCATAGAAAAAACATTACTGACGTGCATCATAACAAAACATGCCACTGATATATTTTAAAATATGTCATGGCAAGATATTTTTGGTTAAACAGCTTAAAATTCCTTTTATCTGCTAAGAATGCAGATAGAACCTTATTCCAAGATGGTGATTTGTTTCTAACCATAAAAATAATGTTATTGGCATATTGTTTAAATAAGTGTTTATGTGAAGAAAAGGAAAACTGAATTGAAATCAAATTAAATTCTGTAATCAAAATAAATACTATACTACGTAATACAAATATAATAGACGATAGAAGCTTAAACTTGATTCCTTAAATTTCATGCAAGTTTAACCATTAACATTAATGAAAATATTTACATGTACTCACAGCAAGGTGCTCGGGCAACATCACAGTAGTTCTTTTAGATTTTGTTTTTGTGGTTGCTCCTCATCTAAATAAAAAAACTGGGTTAAAAAATCATGATAAAATAAACATATGAAAGTAAATCATTATGACATTACCTTCATCAGTCTCCTCAGCTGAAAGAAAAAAAAATTAACACAGACCACTCTTCTAAATGTATAATTCATTTGTGCACAACATTTGCTTATTCTACTTACACTCAGTTGCAATTAATAATCGTGACCGTTTGTTTATTTCTTGCCGCTTACACTGAAAAATGTCAATTCAGGACCAAAAAAGCATAGGACAAGAAAGAAATATTGGTATCAGTTAGAAATAGATATGGTCCTGTTTTGAATCATTTATTCCCACTCCTTAATCTTAACAGTGATTGCAATGACAAAGAGGTAATTATTTCACCTTGAGATGGTTCACTGTCTTCTTGAACTGTAAAAGAAATAAATGTACATTTAAAGAAAATATGTATGCATTTTAAGGCAACATGCATTTTGGCTTTCATCGATTAGTTTAATTTGTTTTATATTGTCACTCTAAAAAATTCACATTTCTGTGTCTAATTATTAGGACAACACATTTTGTGTTATATTGAACTTCGCTTATGTTAAGTCAGCATGATATGACACACAGGCCTGGTTTCACAGACAAGGCTTAAGGCTAGTCTCAGACAAAATGAATGTGTGACCAGTATTAACTGAAAATAACAATGCAATTGTTTTGTCTTAAAATGCACACTAGTAATCGAAGCATTTTTATAAAAGCGACAGAAATATCTTAACTCAACTAAGGCATATGCTGCATTCAAGACAACTTGGGTTTCGGACATTATGACTTAAAATAGCCATATCTTGACCTTAATACATTCTAGTCAACCACCCGTCACATTCGCATGTGATGTCACATAAGATGCAAAGAGAACATAACTGAAGTCGGTTACCATTATGGTAGCTATTCATGTGTTCCTAAAAACAGTTTCTGGATATATTACCGTTCAGTACACACGTACACATATTACGTTGTAACGGAGGCGCCACTCTAAAATACATACGCCAGAGACAAGGATTGAACCGGGCCCTCCCGCATGGAAATGCGATCCTTGACTAGCCAGGTTTTTTTTTTAACACCAGATGGTTTTACAAATGCTTACTGTTCGGGCACCAGACAGGTGTACTCCTGTCGAAAAAAAAAAAAAAACATAATCAAGGGATAGCTAAAACATCCACCGGTTACAACAGTAAAATAATAATAACCACAACAACAAATTACAGGTCAGAAGTCCAAAGTTCAGTTTGCACAGGGTTTATTGCACAA